>SNQJ01S0075814.1:0-28538 GCA_010110895.2 Picea sitchensis
AATAGCATGATGTATACTATCCATTCATGGGTGTTGTATATCCATGTGCATTTTCCTTCATGTCCAAATACCTTTATCAATCTTGCGGTCCAAAACCCATGACTAGGGTTGACATCAATGACAACAATCAATCTTCCAACAATGATCCTTGATCATCGCAGGCTAGAGAACAAGTACAGTGTGACGATGTCACACTGTTTCAAAAGGTAGGCTGTGTCAATCCTATATCATCTCACTGCCCTCAAAGCAGGGTGCGACAATCAAAGAACAAATGGAAAAAAATAAAAAACAAGAAGGTTTTTCAGTGAAATTAAACAGTCGGAGAGTTAATATGGATCTCCCAATGACTCAACAAATAGAACCCAGGAAATCAAATAAAGAAAGAGAGACTACTAGGAAAACAATTTGTTCCCCAGTATGGTCGCCAAATTTTTTATCAGACAAATCGGTAAGTGCGGACACAAACATATCTCCCTAGTTTTATCCTAAAACTAGAACAAAACAAGTTAGAATATAAAAATTTCCCTAAGTTTTAATTATCAAGCATACTAACTAACAAGAGATAAATGACATACCTTTTAAACATTGTTTTTCCCCGCTAGTGTCATCCTCGCTCCATTCCAAGGCTTATGGGATACTGAACCTGTAAAAAGACACAATCCAACGAAGTGAAAGAAACAACGTATACTCAATAAAACCTATGTATGTGATCAAGAAGTCATACAATAAAATAAGGCCAATTTCATGAGAAAGAAATATATTGATGTATTAAAAATATGAAAAGGAGAATACAACCAAGGCCTTGATGTTGTAAGGTCCCTTCCAATAGTTCCTTTCTTCCCACACACTTCTACTCCACAGATTCTGAGATCAACAATATATCTTGACAAAGAAAAGCTCAAAGCCACAAAAATTACTCAATCTCACACTTAAATATAGCCAACTCAGTCCAACCTTTCCAAATCTAAAAGATAACTTTCCCAATCTAATTTTCTCCATGAGAGCTCCTCTCCTTTTATAAGCTGAAGAGGATAAGGTGAGGAGGTTAGGATGATCCCACTAAATCAGAAAATCAATTAAGATCCAAACCAATCTGAGGGCACCTCACCAGAGAAGCTTCTCTTTCTAGAAGCATCAAGAAGATGCTTGTTTTTCCCACGTACGAAAATCGTCGCACCCCTATAACTGAGTAGAGTGTGATGACGTCGCAGGACAAGTTTAGTACAAAAAGCAATGATCTAGGATCTTCGAACCCCTAACATTAGGTAGAGTGCGATGATCCTCCTTAATAGGGTTTTTACAAAGGAAAAGACAACTTCTTCTCTCATGCAAAGTTCTTCTCCCTTCTTTCTTCAGGAATTCAGGCCACTGATCCTTCTAAAGACAAAGGATAGGTTTACATCATTAATTGTCATAGGGGTGAAAAAATTAATCTGTAACAAATGGATACATTGTTGGGGGGGAAAATATCTCATTATATTTCCCTTTATTTGTAATGAACATACTGTCAAACAATTGTCAAATTGACATATCAAATCTCAATAATAAAAAAATGAAAAACAGTCAGTATAAAGCTAACAAAATTATTTACAAGTTTTTTTTTACAATAAAGTAAAATTCTAAACAAAAAAAATAATTTTGTTTACTGGAAGTTGAAGAACCTGTTAAAATAAGTAAACAAATCTCATAAAACAAGAAAAAGTGTTACCCATCTTCATGATTTTACCCCCCTTGATTTTTTTCCTTAGTTTCAGGTTTCTCCTTTTTAATTTCACAACTTGTTTAATGAAAGAATGAGGTTTCTTCTTAACAATTACAACATTCGTCATGCTAGGTTCCCCTTCTTTCATCTTAACTTTGACTGGATCTTGTGTGGCATCCTCAACATCGACAAACTCTTTCCCAGTTTTTTCTTTAGTGGATGGTTCTTGTGTAACATCCTCTTAATTAATTCTTTTAGCCATGTCTGATTCTTGTGTAACAAGCTCATATTTCACTTTTTCTACAGTGGTTGGTTCTTATGTAACAGTCTCTTCATCCATTAATTCACCCATGTCTGGTTCTTGTGTGACAGACATGGTGCCTCTGGTCCCTTCTTCTGAACCAAGTGCAATTTCAACATTTTCTGCTACTTTGACGACTGGTTCTAGTGTAACAGCCATATGACTAACTCTATCTAGTTAAAAAGTGGTTGCAAAGGGGTATGTTTCTTTAGGATCTCTTGTGATGGATTTTGTATCACCAATTTCCCCCAAAGGTGGTTCTTGTGTAACATCTATGGGGTTGATGATAGGTGGTTCCACTCTCTCTAGTTCATACCCCATTGGTCTTGTCCTTCTAGGTAACAATGCCACAAATTCTGCACCCAATATCTTCCTTTCTTTTAGTGTAGTCGGTGTTGCAGGTTGTTCTTCCTCAACTACAAATGGATGCCAACTCTCCTCTGGTGTACTTTTTTCTATAATTTCTACATAATTATCCATTGATGGAGGCGTGGTATGGTCAGATATTTTTTCATCGACTTCCTCAGGGTTGTCATCCTAGTCAATATCCCCTATGATTTTTGTTGCTTCGCTTGTCTCCCCAATGTCCATCTCATTTTTTTGTTCACCCTACTCTGCCTCTTCCTTTTGTTCCCCCTCAGACTCTTTCGGTAGTCCCAGGAATTTTCTCCATGTCATTTGGGTGCTTCCCAAGGAATCAAGAATCAAGGGCTTGATTAAATCATGGTTTTTGATTACTGCTAAAGGACGTTTTTCACTTCTCATAGAGTGTGCCATCAGTTGTAAGGACCTTAACAGAAGATATGGGATTTTCAATCAAACATTATTCCTTACATGCGATGACAACATGAGATGATAATAAAATATTACCTGGCAGTGACATGTGCATGTCAAGTACTTTTGGATGAATAAATTCATGTACTTCTATATAGAAAGTAAGGACTCTCACACATATCCTTTCCCTCGATGTTGCAAGAGTTATCCTTCTCTGCTAAATTCTTTTGTTGCATGTGTCAAGGATGACCTCCTGCAAAACCATCGCTCACCTTCTTCCAGGAGGCTCATCATCCTTGCTATGATTTCTTCTATTACTAAAACCTTCATACCTTTCACCATGGATTTTTTGCCAGTTAGGTTCTGGAATAATGCTTGTGTTGCTTGCATGTCTATCAAATTATTGAAAATTAATTGCAGTATCTATCAAATTGGCGGTGGACTTGGCAGAACTTTTAGAGGATGAGTGATGTGCAATAACAAATACGAGCTATAGCAGTGTAGAGAGTGTTGGAATCGTGCTTCTAGTTTGGACATGAGGGAACTTTAATCGTGTTGGAACTGAAAATTTGAAGAAGATGGAAAAAATTAAATTTGTAATAATTATAATACATCATGTTGGTACTTGAACAGGTTCCAACATTTTTTGTGTTGGAAGTTATACAAGTTTCAACAATTGATTGTGTTGTTATTTGGACAAGTTTTGGCAATTAGTCATGTTTTTACTTGACAAGTTTCAACAATTTATCATGTTGTTAGTTGAAAAGTTTCAGATTTATGCAAATTTTACAGCATTGTTCCTATAGAATAAAAAAATGTCATGTTGTGCCAACATTGAAAATTTAACATGAATAATTTATTTGGAACAATAAAAATGACTAAAAAAGAGCGCTATATATATAAAGCAATTGTCAGCTGCCAACGAGTTGGTTTTCAACTAACACATGTCTAATTGTTCCCTTAAGGGGATTTTCACAATTAGATATTTATTTATTTTATTTGTGTTATTGTTATTATTATTATTATTTTATGGTGTTGATGGTGTCGAGGTCTGTCTTTCCTCGTTGAGCATTTATACACGTAGGCTGGAGGAAACATGCTTGTTGAAAGAGTCCTTCTAGGTTGGATGATGATCATATAACCATCGATAATGTCCATTGGAAAGCAGAGGGGTGCATTCTCCATTTATGGTTATTAATTTAATGGTTTTGTTGTCAAAAACTATGTCTACCTTATAAGGGCCCAACCATCTAGTGCAAATTTTTCCCTTAAAATATTTAAACCTCGATTCATACAGAAGTGCCAAATCTCCTAGTTGAAACAACTTATTTTAATGAGCTTGTCATGCCACTTTGCATGTTGTTTCTGGACAATATCGATATGTTGCACTCCATCCAGGAGGATTTCATCGAGATTGTTAAGTTGTTCTAATCGATGCTTTTGTGTTGTTGTCAAATCCAGACCAATATGTACAACAGTTCTAAGTATGCCGATTTCAAATTCAATTGGAAATATCGAACATTTACCATATACCAACTAGAATGGAGAGAAGCTCATTTTATTTCTCCAAGTCATTCTATAATCCCATAGATATTTGGCAATCAATCAACCCAATATCGGAAATGGTTGGCCACTATCTTTGTGAGAATATTTTCCAATACTTTATTTGTGCTCTCGACCTGCCCATTTGCTTGTTGGTGGTAAGTAGAAGTGACTTGATGGTGAATCTATTCCCCGTAAGATAGGAGTTGTAGACACCAATGTTTTTAGTTTTTCAAAAGAAGATTGACAACTCTTAGTCCACGACAATTTTGCATCCCTCATAAGCAATGAAAATAGAGGGGATTCTATTTTAGAATAATTTTCAATGAAGTGACAATAGTATCCATTCTTCCCCAAAAATATATGTACCTCTTTCTGCTTTTTTGGAGGTGGCATACTCAAGATTACCTGAATTGTTGTCGGGTAGGCCTGAATCCCAGCAGTAGAGAGAAAATGTTCCAATACCACTCCTTCGGTCATCATCATATGGCACTTTTATGTACTTAGTGAGAGGTTATTTTTCTTGCATTGTTGGAGTGTTTTCTATATATTAGATAGTGCTTCATCAAAATCAGTACCATATGGAGTAAAATCATCGATATATATTTCAACACTATCATTAACCAGATCAAAAAAAATGCCTAATATCGCTCGCTAGAAGGTAGTGGGTGCATTACAAAGTCAAAATGAAGGACACGATATGAAAATGTTCCCTAGGGGCAGGTGAAAGTCATCTTATGTTGGTCTTCAAGAGCAATATGGATTTGATTATATCCACTGAAATCATAAAGGAAAGAAAAATACTTCTTTCCTGATAGTGTTTCTAGGACTTGGTCGATAAATGGTAATGGGAAATGGTCTTTTACGTAGCTTTATTTTGTTCTCTATAGTCCATACATATCTGTCATTTTCCTTTTTTCTTTGGGACAATAATGAGAGGTGATACCCATTCGTTGTCAAATATCAGATAAATAAAATTAACATCCAACAGTTTCTGGAGTTCCTTTTCAAAAATGTCCCTCAAGATGGGGTTCATCCTCCTTTGAGATTGTCGGGTGTGGTTATAGTCTTTTTTATATAAATATAATGGGTATAGTGATCAAGGTGTACACCCTTCATATCCTTGTAATCCCATGTGAGTATTCTTTTTATTCTTTCGGGACTTGTAACAGTTTGTCAATCTGTGAAGGGGTCAAGTTTGGATTATTTTTAGTGTTTTCCCTGGTTCTATTTCAACTGAGGTGTTATCATGAATGATTGTTGTTGGTATACCTTCTTCTTATTCTTGTGGATTTGGATCATAAATTCCAAGGACATCATCATTAACTACAGTTTCTATTAGTTGATACATGGATTGAGGAACAAAGGAGGGGTTACTGATAAAGGTATTGATAAAATCATCCTTTGTTTCAGTTTTAAAAGACAGGGATTTTTCAGTTGTTAAGGTAGGCTGGACATTTTCATCTTTGAGATCAAAATCAACCCACAAAGGGTTTTCATATGTCATTATAGGCTTTTTTTGTGGGTAGAGGAATAGTTTTTTCATGGAATCCCCATGTGAAATTGTCATGTTCCCTATTTTTCATCTGATATAAGCGTCATTCATGGCTAACCATGGCCGGCTCAAAATCAAAGGATGTCCTTTTAGGAAATATTTTGTCTGTGGGACCAAGAAGTCTATTGGATATGCCCAAGAGTCCATGGAGATCTCAACGTCCTCCAAGATCCCTTCTGATCGAATGGTGGATCGATCAGCCAGTTCAAGAATTGTGGGGGTTGGTATAAGGTTTATAGATCCTAGCAACTCCCAAGTTTCCTTAGTCATGATATTAATGGCTTCCCCCAAATCCACTAATGTATTGGGGAGATTTTTCTCTTGGATATGAATAATGATTGTTGGATTCCTAGGATCATCATATTTGAGGGGTGTGTCCCTGCCTAGGATCAAGTTAGATAGTTTTCCCAACACATGGATAATGGGTGGGGTCTATGTGTTTCCTTCCCGGTTTGTTAAAAAAAAAATCCTACACAGTCTTGGCGTAGATTGGCACATACCCTATTTCTTTTAACAATGGGATCTTAACACACAAGTTATGAAGTTCTCCCAATAGGTTGAGTTCAGGTTGGGGGGGTATCTTAGCTATTTCTATCCTTCATGGATATGGAGGAGTAACATCTTGAGTGTGGGTTGGGATAACAACAGGCGCTTTTTGGGTTGTTGTTGTTACTACTGAAGTTACAACATCTGTAGGGTATTTGATTCTTTCATGATGTTTTTATGTTTCAGGAGGTAGGGGTTCATCCACCATTTGTTTGGTGATTATTGGTGAATTTTCTAAGTGAATTACCCTCCCAGACTTAAGGTGTAAATTGTTACATACAAAGGGGCCAATACCATAGGTTGGGAAGGTTGATGTTTCAACCTATTGAACCGTCTTATTGTTTGGATTTGGATTGGATTGAATAGATAATTGAGGTCATATCACAGGGACGTTCATTGAGGTATTTATTGGTGCATTCATAGGGAGTTGCAATTGTGGTTGCATAGGAAATTGTGGAGGTAATGTTAAAGGAAACTGTGGTTGGGGTACTATAAAATGTTGTATAGAGAGAGAGGGATTTCACCAGTTTTGTGGCCAAGGGGATTTCTGGGTTGGTTGAGCTGACCATTGTACCCAAGGTGAGGGGTTTTGAAATTGTTGGGGGCTCTTCCAGTAAGGATTGAAAAGTTGTGATTTTTGAGAACTATACTGACTATTCCAAGTATTGAAAAATGTAGAAGGATCTTGATTCATACCTGGAGGTCATTCCTTCCATAGTTTCTTTGGAGCTAGAAAGTAAATTGGTTCAGCTTCCTCATTGTTGCCCCAATAGACTACCTTTTTCCTTGGAAAATATAGGAAGGATTTTGTAGGATGATATTGATCGCAAATTTTACATACTTCAAAAAAATTCACTAGACATTCCTTTGAACAGTGTTTTTTTTCTACATTTTGGGCACCAAATGGAAAGCGCTTTTTCGGCCTCAAGTTTTTTTTGTTTAGCTTGAAACACATCCAACTGTGAAAATAGTGTCCCAAGGATTTCAGTCTTAAAGTATTCTAGTAAAATTATAATCTCTAACCAATTTACTCCCCCATTTGTTGACTTTGTGGCTCTTGTGGTAAATTATGTAATCCCTGGTTTGTTTCGATACATCCCCCTTGAACATCTTCTGCATAGATCAAAAAATTTCTCATAAATTTTCTTTAGAGATATCCCCTTTTCTCATTAAATTCAACATGTCCAACCATTCATATCGCATTCGTCTGATCAAGATTATTTTTAAGATGTCACCACTCAAAGTGATATCTGAGTATATCTACAAATTATATTGGAACCATTCTGCATAATCTTCCAGGTTCTCATCCTCTTTTTGTGTCATCTTAAAGATTTCTTCCATCAGTTCTCGAGATCTACACTATTCTTGATACTTCTTAAGGAAGGTTTTATGGATGTCATCCCTAGAGGTTATATTACCACCACCGAGACCCATAAACCATCTCAGAGTTGCTCCCTTCAAGGTGGCAAGGAACAATTTTAGCTTCTACAAATTAGTTGTATAGTCATAGCTCCATCATAGTACATCAAATTCGAACAAGAAGGCATATGGATCTTCAATGGTGATCCCATGGAACTTAGGGAGGGATGATAAGTATATCGACTTCATAGGTGCACCTCCATGTGTATCAACAATAGGGAACTCGATTGTATAGGTTGTATCGACCATATTTTTCCACAACTACTAATAGTATTCTGGGACTCTAAAGCCAAGTGCTACTTGTTGAGGTGAAATAGGATCCTTAGTCTCTGGTGTTGCAGGTTTCGCAGCACTTCCTTGATCCAAATAGGAATTTTAGGGGTTGTTCCCCATGCTGGATTTTGGTAACCTAGTGTAGGCTCTCTTGTTTCTCCACATCCTTTAGTTGGATTATGAAACTCAGGTTCTACTATTACAGAGGATTCTCCTTGTGTTCATGATTATTTTCTTAGCTCATCTTCGACTATCTCAGTGGAATTACTCATGGGTTTCTGACGACTAGTACCTACATGAGATGCCACTTTTGCAACATTGTGAGATTTTGATTCTTGCCTTGAAATAATCTCCTATATATATGTTTTGTTTCCTTGATCCTTTTGTTTCGGACCTCCTCTACCTCTAGGATTATCAGTTTTTTGGGGTCTTCCTCTTCCTCTACATCTATTCATGCATCATATATTATTTATCACCCATGCATTCTATATGCTCTGGTGCATGTGGGATGAGAGTCTATCAGGGATAACCCAGGGTTGATGATAGATGTGTAGGTTATTACATTTTGTATTTACTTCTCAGGCCCCAATAGTACCAGATATAATGCATCTAATCTAGAACTAAATTATACTATTGCACCCTTATAACCTCCCTAGAAACGACGCCAAAATGTTGGCATTTTTAAATGTCTTTTTAAAACAAGTAAATAACACTTCACATTAATTGTCAAACTAGGGATCATATTTTATTTCAAGGTTATGTGAAAGTTCTATGAAGGCTACAATTTATTCTATAGTGATCGTTATTCTAAATGATTGTGTATTAAATGAATGGGAAAATCAGTCAATTAATCCTTTTTCAAGAAGACACACTTCCAAGTTGTTTTATCTCAAGCCTTATGAAAAATCATAGGAAAATATGGTTACACTCAATCCAATCAATTCCTGAATAAAAGAACAATCCCAATTAATTCATACAACATGCATCTGAAATGAAATCACTTCAATCCATGTAAACCCTACTGGAAAGAAATCAATTGCAACAACCTAACATCATTCTTAACCAATCCACAAGGTCCTGATAATTTAAACAGAATGCACATGTTATAATTTAAGAATAAAATCTATCTATCAGAAGTAATTCAATGATGCAAAAACTTCAGAAGAACTTCAACCAGGGGTAAAATTCATGATGCAAATTGATCAACTTTTCAAGTATCATCACATACAATCAACTTTAACCAATAACAAGTAACAACGTGTGGAATTAACAAAGACCAAGAACAAGTAACAACTCACAAAATTAACCAAAATTGTGAATAATTACTAGCTTGTTGATGGGTGTTCTATATGCACTAAAAACACACTAAAAAACCTCAATAAAATTGTCAACTTGGGGTATGTAAACTTAGAGTTGTAGCACTATATATGCCAAGGCAGAAAGGATAGAGGTAGTATTTTCTAACTAAGGAAAGGGGATATTTAAAAGATAATCTATTCAAGCAAAGACTACTAATGATCAAACCCTACTAAGAAACTTAAACTATGTAACCTAAGTAACTTTTGAACAAAGGATCGATGGATAGTCCTAAGAAAGAAAATGAAAACCCTACTTAAAGAAAGCTAACATAATCATGACAATAAGCAAAATCAAACTATCTACCTAATAAGAAATAACAACATCAAACTACTTTAATTAACCTACTCAAATTCAATAAGCAACTATCCTATAAAAGAAAGTAAATAAGAAAGCAACTACCCTATTAAATCAAAATAGACAAGCAAGCAACTACCGTATTAATGCAAGTAAACAAGCAAGAAAACAACTAACTAACCTATGATAACTTCTGCATCAAGTAAAATAATTAAGATTACTCAATAAGAAAATAATTAAGCTAAGAAGCAAGTGGAGGAGATAACTAGGCGGGAATACACAAGCTTCGATAATGGCGGATTATCAGGCACATGATTACACCAGCTTCAATAATGTCAGATTTTCAGGCACAGGATTACTACTTGGATCATTTATGATCCATGGTCTTTTTTTCTTGACTACTACTCTAGAGGGTGTTAAGATTTGTTTTGTTTTTTTGAGTTATTTTAGATCTTTTCCCCTTCAGGACAGACTCTATCGCTTGTGACAGTTTTTGGAGTTTAGTAGTGGAGTACTTTTCGGGATAGGTTTTATTTTATATTGATGCAATCTGACCTATCTTTGTTGGGAAACATCACTCTTTATTGGGTACGTTGGCTTTTTTTTCCTCTGTCAGAGTTCCCCTATGTTGACAAGTCGAGGAGTCTCGGGATTGAAGACTTTTATTGGACTTAGGACCTTTCCTGACAACCTCTGTTCTGCTGGATTAAAGAACCGTTGTTTTTTGGTCTATGTTCCCTTTTACTATGGCTATGGACTTGAAAGAAAATAATGACTTGCTATAGGATGTCATGAAACTTATGGATCCTTTGGATGAGGTAGTGTGGAATAGAAATGGACTATTCATTTCGGTCGACTTGGTTGGGGTGTGTTCAGGTATATCGTCTTGTACTACTCATTCTTTACCTAAGACTGGGGACATTAATGATCCATGTCACCTCTCACCACAGGGTAACCGAATGAAACATAAAACCTTGTTTGATGGTGGTCCCCCTTTTACTAATTGTTTGTCTCTGCCTAGGAAAGGGGACAAAGGTGATTCTTTGGATGGCCAGGTTAAAAACTCTTCACTAAAAAGTCCTCAATCAGGGGTTTGGAAATGGGATTGGAGGCCAAATGAGTGAGGAATATGGTATTATGGGAGGATGTGGGTCTAGCAGAGACCTGCAGACTGACTATGTGTGGTATGGTAGGGAGACTTTCCTACTCTTTTCTAGCTGACACTTTGTTTTTAGCTTGGGTACAAAAAACTTGGACTCCATTACTCGGTTATGTCCCTGAGATCCTATATCTCACAAAAGGGTGGATGGGGTTTATTTTCAAGACCCCGAAGGATGTCTCCATACTTCTGGATAGGTTGTGGTTGCTAGGAAGTAGCACACTAATGTTGAAAATGTGGAGGGTGGCCTTTGACCCTTCTACTGAGCACTTTCAACATAGGCATATATTGGTACTATTGACTGGACATCCATTACATTTCTGACATGCGAGGGCCCTAAAGGCCATTGGAAATTCCCTGGGAATATTTATTACTCTAGACTCCACATCCCTATCTACTTCATCAAGGAAAGTGGGGAGGATTTTGGTGGAAATAGATATACATGAATGTCTTCTAGAAACTCTAGACATAGCATGGTGAGGAAAACACACCATTCAACGCTTAGACTATCAAGGCATCCCTTTCAGATGCAGTTGGTGCCATTATACTGGTCATCTTCAGAGATAATGTAGTGGAACAGTTATTGAGGAAAAATCTGAGAATACCCTTTTACAGGAAGATCCTCCGACTTATATGGATGACGAAGTATCCTCAGGCGTTGCAAATTTTCATGATACAGTTGAGGATCTACCATACACTATGTCAGGTAAGATAAAACAATACTTCCCCTCACTATTTTCTTCATTAACCATGTGGGAAAAGGAAGCTCTAGAAACCTTGGGGTGGTTGTTGCGAGCTACTATTGAATCCAAAGGGGTTAATGAGGGGATACAGGTAGGTGTAGAGCCAAGTAAGGTGTTTTTGTCTTCCATTGGCATTGAGGGAAGGATTCCTAGCAATGATAAAGTTTGCATTATGACTAGTGATACATCTTATCCACCTAGCTTCTCCGCAGGGGTTCCAGTGATCTCAGGCATTCAAGTAAGAGAGTCAATGGACTTGAAGATGCCTTCCAGTCCATCTCTTGTGGGTTTTTTTGAGTCAAGGGTGGAGCCGGGGTATAGAGAACCCGAAGAGGACGATCATTCCCTCAACTCAGTTCTAGAGTCTATGATTCCTTTTATAAAGGATAATGGTGATGTATCAAGTTACCTATCTTTGTAGGGAGGAAATGCATTGACTATGTAGAGTCTTCTGAGGTGGCTATCTCAAATATTAAGATGGGGAGACAAGGGAGAGAGTTTTCTTGGTTAAGGGGTATAGGTATAGATATTTCACCCATAAAAATGAGAAGTTGCCGGAATATTTTGACACAAAAATCGGTGAATATTACAGAGACAACACCCTCTACTAGTGACACTGGGCCTCTTAGAGTATTGAAAGCCTTGGTGAGGGCTAAGTAATGTTTTTACTTTCCTTAAATGCTCGAGGGATCAGAGGAACCCTCAAAGTTTCTTCTATTTGACGTTTTTTGGCACTTACTCTTCTGGAGATTATTTTTTTTCAAGAAACATTAGTCTCAGCACAGAAAGCGAGATATTTTTTACTCATTTTTCGGCCTTCCTGGGCCGTTTGCTCGGTAAACACAGTGGGTAATTCGGGTGGCTTGTTATCTTCCTAGAACCCCTCACTTTACGACCTGGTTCCTTATCTAACGGTGGGAGGCATTTTGCTTACAGGTAGGTCATTGTTTTTTAATAAGGAGATTTCTCTACTCAGCATCTACAATCCATGGATTAATCGGAAGGCTTTCTGGAAATTAGTGAAAGGAAATGACATACTTTCTATCAAAAATTTAATTATGGCAGGGGATTTCAATCTTCTGTTTTCTCCAGAGGAGGCCTGGGGGGGTTCTAAGGTTGGTGTTTTGGATTATTATTAAATTGATTTGTTTTCCTCTAGAAATTTAATTGACATCAAGCCTACTAAACTGGTTCCCACTTGGAGGAGTGGTCGCCCCAGTCTAGAAGCAGTATCAAGGCATTTAGACAGGTTTCTAGTGGCTAAAGATCTTATACTTGATGTGGGATTTTATAGATCATGGGTTGAATTCCCCTTTATCTCGGACCATGCCCCGATGCTCTTACAACTCATTGCTCAGCCTACCTTTAAAATCTATCCTTTCAAATCCAATGAACAGTGGCTCAGTGAGAAGGAGTTTATAGAGTTAGTGTATAAAGTTTGGATAGATCTGGTGTATCTGACTAAAAGAGGCAAGCAAAAGAGACTTATATGGAAGTTACAAGTCCTAAAAAAATAATCCAGAAGCTGGAATAATGAAATTAAGACAAAAAATAAAGCAAAGATGATTGAGATCGAAGTCAGGATTACAGAGAACATTAAGTCATTGTTGGAAGATCATACTGATGTAGAATCTGAGGTATCTTTTTGGGCTCTGGATATCGAAAGGAATGGGTTACTTAGGAAAGAGGAAGAGCTTTGGCGCTTACGCAACAGGGAACTTTGGCTAGAATGCGGGGACAAGAACACCAAGTACTTTCATAAACTAGCAAGCTACAATAGAATCAAAAATCATATCTGGGAAATCAAAAGGGAGGCATGCGACTTGGTTTCTGATCAAAAGTCTATCAAGTGTGAAGTTGTGCAATATTTCAAACAATTTTACAGGGCATCGACTTCAAGGTATATAGTCGATCAATGAAAGATGGTGGAACTCTTTTCATTGATGATCAATGAAGAAGAATCGAGCACATTATACAGGCCAGTATTGTTGGAGGAATTGATAGATGTACTTTCACACTGTAAGAAGGAAATAAGTATGGGCCTAGATGGGTGGACAATAGAGTTTTTCTTTCATTATTTTGAGCTAGTGGGGGAAGATCTGTTGGATATGGTGGAAGAATCAATAACTCTAGGCAGTATAATGGGTGGACTAAATTATATTTTTTTGACCTCGATTCCAAAGGCTAATAACCCTAATAATTTTGAGGAATTACGTCCTATTTCTCTATGTAACCTATGTTACTAGCTTATATCCAAAATTGTTGCCAAACGGATTAAGCCCTTCCTGTCAAAGTCAATCTCGTCTGAACAGATGGGCTTTCTGAAAGGGAGGCATATACAAGATGCAATCGGAATAGCTCATGAAAGCCTTCATAGTATCAAGAAGAAGAAGATGCAAGCCCTTGTCCTTAAACTGTACTTAAAGAAATCCTATGACTGCATTGACTGGGATTTCCTTAGGTTGATTCTTCACAAAATTGTATTAGGGATAAATATGACTAATTGGATCATGTCTTGCCTCACTTCTTCATCCTTTGTTTTCTTACTCAATGGGGAAGCTACATATTTTTTCAGAAGCAGGAGGGGAGTAAGGCAGGGCTTTCCTCTTTCTCCTCTTCTTTTCATTCTAGTCATGGAGGGCCTCAGCCTATTATTGAAGAACAGTTTGGAAAAAGGAGAGATTCCAGGGATCAAGGTTGCCAGAGTGACCAAAATTCTTCACTTGTTGTTTGTAGACGGTGTGATGATTATGTCTAAAGCAAGCCTTGGGGAATGGAGAGAGATTGATAAACTGATTAGCTTCTTTTGTAGAGATTTCGAACTTGCAATGAATCTTTCTAAGTCTACGGTCTATTTTGTTGGTCTCTCAGAGTCATATGTGTCCCCTTACAAATATTTCCTTCCCTTTTCTTTTAGTGACCTCTCAAATGGTTTATGTTATCTAGGGTATACTTTAAAAAATGGAGCACATCAAGCAACAGATTGGAGTTGTCTTGTTAAAAAAGTCACTAATAAAATCGATCTTTGGTGCAACAAGTGGCTCTCTTTGGGTGGGAGATTTATCTTGATTAAATATGTATTGGAAGGCCAAGCAGTTTTCTGGATGTCCATGGAAGCCTTGCCACAGTCGATTTTATCCAAAATCAGAAAACTGATGTTCCATTTTTTATGGAATGGCCAGTAGGATCGCAAGAAATTTCATCTCTGTCAGTGGGAATTTTTGTCTAGACCCAAGAAGTATGGGGGTTGGGGTCTCCATAATCTCAATACTTTCAATTTGGCTTTGAACACAGCCACTCTTTGGCGCATGTTAAATTAGGAGAGCCTATGTCACCAAGTAATAAGAGACAAATATCTTCAGAATTCCTCACTTATCATCTGGATTAGAAGGCCATTACATAAGTACTTTTCAGCTTCCAGGATCTAGTTAAGTCTTCTTCACTCTTTGTCGATTATCAATCATTGAATAACCTAGTGTCCTAGAGCCAGGAATTCTATAAATATTTGGCGTGACAGGATTCTGGGCTTGGGTGTTGGCTCATTCCTCAGTAAAGAACTCCTCTCAGTGCTTACTCATAGACAGGTGATAACCCTTTCCCATGTTAAAGAAACGTGTGAGTTTGTCTTCTCTACAGAGACCTGGCAGTCTAGTGATGAGTTGGGGTTGTCAGATGAACTAGCGTCAGAATGGACTGTGTATACCTTGGAATTAAATGGTACAAATATCACTCTAAACTCCAATTTGATGGATGAACTCAGGTGGTTGGATGGGGACGGTTCTAGGGAGATCACTATCTAGAATGTATACAATGCAATTTTCACTACACAAAATATGTCGATTGTGAGTGGATGGATGGTTAATTTCTGGAAGTGGTGTGATCAGTTGAAAATTTCACTATTTTTTTGGCTGGCAGCATTTAATAAAGTCTTAACATGGGACGCATTGTTGAAAAAAGGTTGGATAGGTCCAGGTTTTTTCCACCTGTGAAGGCAAGCACAGAAGATGCACCACACTTATTCATCCATTGCTCTTTTACTAAGCAGGTATGGACTTTTTTGGCGCATTATCAACCGTTCAATTGTGTGGGGTTTGGCCAGTCCATTGTTGAATGTATGGATGTGTGGCTCCTAAACCAGACAAGATCCAAAATGCTACCACTGTTCACGATCTGGTACATTTGGAAGGAGTGTAACCTAGCTTTGTTCGAAGGGGAAACGCCCTCGATGTTAGTGGTTTCTTTGAAGACTAGTGCCGCAATCAGGAAAAAAACAAAGAGACATTAATCCCCAGGTATTAAGGATAAAAATTTGCAACTGAATTTTGGATTTTGATGTGGCTTTCTTCGATGGGGCAGCAGTGGCAGGGGGGACCATGTGCGGGGTAGGAGGCACTTTGAAGTGTATAAATTTTCCTGATTACAAATGGTATATCAACTGTGGCATAGGGTCAAACACAAAGTCTGAATTACTAGGGGCGTGGGCCTCTCTCCTGATTGCAAGTCATTTGGGAATTCAACAACTACAGGTTTTGGGGGATTCCAAAGTGATCATTGATTGGCTCCAGATGAATAGGAAGCTTCAAGATATCAACATCAAAGGGTGGAAGAACAAACTTTGAGAGTTGAAGACAGCCTTCGAAAAACTCATCTTCCATTACATTTTTAGGGAATCCAACGAGGAGGCGGATAAACTGTCGAAGCGGATGCTCTTCTCTCCGAAAGGAAGACTAACATTTTTTACTTGGTATGTATATTCTGAGGGGCCTATCCATCATTGGAACATTTTCTAATTATTTGCTTCTTTCTGGTTTTGTATGAGACTGTTAGTCTTAGTGAGGAAACCGCTCCTTGATATGTAATCTCAGAATTTCATTTTTTTAACAGTTTTATGATTGCAGTAGGCACTGTAGTATTTTTCTTGGCTGGTAGGGAAGGCAAGGGATGATCAGATCTCTCTATGATTATAATAGATCTTTGTTGTTCCGACATATCGAGATATTGAAAGATATGTGGTTGTAAAAGAAAAAGAAAAATTATTCTAATATAATTTTTTGAGCGAATTTTCTTCGGAAAAAAAAAGCTAAGAAGCAAGTGAACTCTATTCTTAAATTAAACTTCACAACTACTTCTAATTTATGAAAAGGAAATCTTAATCTACTCAATTGAAAGCATTATGACAATAAAAGTAATTAGCAACTACTCTTTAATCTATGATAAGCAAACTATTCTTTAATCTACTAAAGCAAGAAACTTATTCTCTAATCTACAAAAGCAAGAAAACTATCTATGAAAGAAAGAAAACTCAAACATGGTGTTGATGGTTATGTCTCTGGTGTCTTATAATATCACGATGGCACTTAACAATGAACGATAATTCAAGAGGAATAAACTTGATATTGACTTCGATAGCAATGTGAAAAGTGTGAATTAGACAATCCAGTGAGAACTTAGCCATTATAGAAGCAACATCAACTATCTTGCATATCCATGTGATTATTCAATCATGCATTAATCATCAACAATAAAAACACTATTCTAGTAAATTCAATTGCATTCTATACTAATTAAGCAAATTCATACTACACTAAACTCAATAATCAACTTTGAATTGAAATTGCAACTTAGATCTAAGAAAGAAATTGCATAAAGTAAACTAAACTAGTCCTATTTTAACAATTCAAATTGCAAAAGAGGAAATGCTCATAAAACTAAAAATAAATACTATTTCAACATATGACAAGAAAGTAAATGAGAAAATTAAATGACAATCTAAATAAGCAAAGTTAAATAACAACAAGATAAACAAACTGGAATTGAAAACTAAAGACTAATATCTATGCATCCACCAAAGCCCTATCAAGAAATCATGAATTAAAAACTTTGTTTTAAACTTTGTTCTTAAACTATATTTCAACATAAAAGAAGACTTAATTTATCATCTAGTTATACATAGGGTTAGTATCTAATCTTGCAATCTTATTTCCTATCAACTAACAGATCATTGCATATTAACAATAGCCTCCATAATAACCTGCAAAATTGAACTAAACTAATTAAATTATAAACAACAATTTATACAGTAAAGAAGCATAATGAAAAACTCATGTATAGGAAATAAACAAAATGACAATTACACTACTCAAATTCATAAGCAAGCTAACTAATTGGATATTCACCCAGACTATTGGTGGGCCCCCTAGCAAGTTGTGGCTAATCTTCAAAGGTGAACCACGAGCTCAACAACACAAATTCACCATTAAAATAAAAAACACAGTCTTTACACAGTTTTAGCAAAATGAAAATAGCAAAACAGAGCTGAATTGTCTTTGTCTCTCTAACACTCTACTTAATAATTGTTTGATCATTGAGGTGGTATTTATAAGTTTTACAAGTTGAGAGGTCGACCACTGGAAGGGTCGACCCTCTCTAAGAACAACAAATCGCATTTAATATGCCCTAATTTCTGGTGGCTTCTAGAAATAAGGCGAGCCAATAATCACCCAGCATAACAACCCAAATCAAGTTGTCAGAAGCTCAGTAGTTAGAGGCCACGAGCACAATCAAAACCCATTTCTTTGATTTGTTCATCGTTGGTCGTTGATATGCTAACCGCCAAATCGCCCATGGTTTTTGTTCAGGACGGAGTGTCAGACGGAGTGTTGGATGGAGTACCAGACAGAGTGTCAGATGCAAAAACAAGCTGGGATTTTTACCTGTGACACACAAAATGTGAATTAGTTCCCTGGAATCATAAAAACATGTTGATTTAAACTCAAAATCATCACAAAACATGAATCTTACATACCTGGTGTGAATCATAGCGATTTGACACAAAAGCTCTTCAAAAACTCTTCAAAACAGGAAAACGAATATACATATTTGGCCAAAAAGGATCTAATTAATGTCATTAAATCAGTCATATCATGGGTCCAACATTACCCCCACACGTAATATTTTGCAAGTCCCACTGTAAACAAAAATAAATTTCCCCTTGTGACTAATCTTGCTGAGGAGGATCATCTTTAGAATCTTCTCCTTCTTGCTATGAATTTTTGGTCTTATGCCTATTGCGTTGCTTCAATTGTGCCTTGAGGTTGCGGTTGGATTTGGTCATCTTGTCAACCAATCTTTGAAGGGAATTCACCTTTGCTTGGAGGACTTCATGATCATGGTGAAGATGTGTGTCCATAGTCTTCCTATCTTCCAACTATTGCAACAGCTGAAAATTATCTTTTTGTAGCTTCTCAATGATTGGAACATGATCAGTTATCTCAGAGGAAGGCTTAGATCCTTTGAAATATGTAGAGTGTTTGTCATTATTAGGATCTACGGTAGGCATCAGTGAGGTAGGAGTAATAGGGGGTTGATGAGGAGAAGAAGGTTCGGATTTTGTCTTTCTTTGCAGATTCAATTCATCTACAGTCACTTCCCTAAGTCTTTTGTGAGGACTCTTGAGATCGGAGGACACTTGGATAGGATCCGAAGTAGTCATGGTTTTTGCATAAGGTTTTCCTCTTGTTCTCTGGGTACTCTTTTGAAAGGTTCCTCTATTGAATCGATTAGCTCCTCTCCTATTGGTGGGAACTGTAGGAAAGTCTTGTTGAATTACTTCTTAGAGATTTTTGGGTGTAGGATAAAGAGATATTGAAAGCATCGAGGGGTTAACAATAGGCTTCTTGGTCTTTTTGCCCAATGAGGTTGCAGGGATTTCAACAAGCTTCTTGAATTTTTGTTCTGGTAAAGAAATGGCTTGTGAAGGAGGGTTTTATTTATTGGAGAGTGAGGTTTGGATGGAGAAATAGTCCTTAGATCCAATGTATTTTTGCTAGTCTTGATTTTCAAGTGAGGGTTTGCAAATTGATAAATGAATGCATCCCAAGTTTGCCCTTGTTTTTCCAATTCGACTAAAACAAGGAGTTTTATCAGGCCATGGTGAAAGAGACTGTTGTGGGGGTTGGTTACATTCTTCCTTACTTGAGAGGACATCATCTCCAAGCTCTTCAGAAAGTAGAAGGGAAAATTCAATGGTTTATTGAACTGGAAGTGAGCTAACAATATAAAATGATAGGATTTAAAGGTGGAATATCTACCTTCAAATGTGATCAACCTGGTGATGACTATGAGAGGGTTGATTAGTTTCTCTTTTATCCACTCCTTGGAGTATCCTTTAGCTCCAGAGATTTTCTGGAATTGTGGTTTAAAAACCCTGTTATAGCTTGAGCGCAACAGCTGGTGGTTTTTAAACCATCTATCTCCCACTCTTGGAAGCTTCGTGGTCGCAGCTATGGATTCATATGAGACCCCAAACATGAGAGACCCCGCGCGTGTTGTCTTCCCATCAAAACCGAGAGAAAAATGCATTGAGATGTCATCATTGTGGCCTTGCAAGTGTGATAGAAATGGCCCCAAGCCTGCGTGCAAAAACACCTCCCTGAACTGTGCAAACTTAGGGATGGTGAAGAGGTCCTCGTAGGAAGATAGTTCATACCATTTGGGCATCGTGGTGGTGTGAATAAATGAACAAAGGCGCAATTCACCAAGAGAGGGTGCAATTTGGCCAAGGAATGGAACGATTTGAATAGAGGCTAAGCACAATTTGAACAGAGGAACAAATAAACAGAGGTTGAGCGCGTTTTTAAAAAAGGGGAAAATGAAAATGGAAGAGGTGAATTGGAATAATAGGATAACCCAATCCCATTTTTTAATGTGCCTAGGGTGTAATTGGTTGCACATGCGCGCACGAGTTGCCATGTGTGAGAAAATTCGAATTTGAAGGCTCTTTTTTGGGGAAAATCTTAATGATACGAAGTTAGATCAATGTCCAATTCTTTTGACTTGGACATTTGATCATGAAAATGTCTAAGGTTTTCATTCTCAATCTTGATTTCCCTAAGCCAATTTAATTAAATGTCATTGATTCCCAGTTACCTGAAATTATGGACAGTTATTGGTGTGTATATTCATATGGAACTTAGTTCGGCACCTCATACGGCACTTCATACGGTACCTCTATGTTAAATGCATTTTTACCTCCTGTAATGGATAGCCTGCACTCTTGAAATGGTTTTGACAGTCACAGTGATTAAGAGCAGAGGCAGAGTGTTCCATTGTTATTGATTTTGCCACCATGCTTAATCAATCCAATCTCATAAGACATGTAATTTCAATCCTATAATGAATAGCTTGTAATGAAAATAAGCCAATAAAGTGGTATGTTAAGGATATGTACAACAATTTATAGCACACAGGGGATTTAGCATTTCAAAAATAAAATGATTGTTGATGTAATAACCTGTATCATGAAAACAATACATAAATTTTTACAAAGATTTACTTCTCTAGGAAGTGATCATTTGTCAACTCATGAACCCCTCCCCCACACCTAAGTATCATGACACCTCACAATAAAAAATATAGGAAACCCGTTAGTTCTCCCAATAGCTGAAGATTTACAGCTTGTTAAGTGTAGAGATAAATTTCATAGATTGGTATGATGAGACAGTTAAAAGATGGCCCCACCTATAGGATAAGAGATCATATATGAGAGTTTCAAGATAGTCTCAGAGTTAGTTCCTAGTGGAAAGTTTATGGAGTTCATTAACCTTAGCTTAACCATAATTTTAAATTTATTATTTATTTTTTTGTCATATTACCATCCTCGCTAGCTAGAATGCCCCGCTGCTAGCAAGCTTGTTCAGTACTCCAGTGGGTTTACCTAATCATACCATAGGCCGGTACCCATTGCCAACATACCTGTTTAGTATCTCGAGGGGTTAGCCTCTTACACCCTTAGAGACTGGCCCTCCATCTCTTAATATTTTAGTAGATTATTTCTTTGTGCAAGAAGATGGGGGGACAGTTGCGAAAACAACTTTTTTTTGTTTTCAATTGGGATGGTATTTATGTTAGAGGATGACTTTCCGTTATATTCCTTACTAGTTGTCTTGATGTAAGGGGTAATTAAGAGGATGTGGCCTATCAAAATATATGATATAACCAACCTTTTTAGTGTGTAGTGGATGGTAGCATTGAGAAAGAACAGAAAGGTATCTCTAGGCTCAACTCACTTTCTTCTTTTGTAAGTTATTGTGATGTTTTCATGACTAACCACTAATCATACCTCCTTGTTACTCTTTAATAAAGATACTTTACTCACTTACTTAGGTTTCTTGGGAAAATTGTACGAGAGACCCCTCAGCTTGATGGTTACGGTATCACTTCCTTATATAGTGGTGAATATTTTCAAGAGCAACTACTTTTTAAAATGCCTTGAGAAAAAGAGAAGATGAACATTTTTGAAAAAATATGGCTAATTACCACAAGTCAATATTCATTTGATGCTTAGCATACAACAAGGTTCAAGTGTAACAATGTTTTGAAGAAAAATACTTCTTTTATATTTCCTTGAAACTGTCTACTCATGGTGAAATAAATACCTACAGGAATCTCTAGAATTGTTTATTACCAAAATTCAAAAACTATTTACATATGTACAGTAGAAAATTCATAAAATACTCAAGAACAAGGGGGGACTTCCCCGTCTATTAAGGCCAATGCCTTGTTAGTTGACATGACCTATAGAAAGTCTTCTTTGGAAATGGGCTTATGATAAAATTTGAGTCGGTGTCCATTTACTACAAAGGAGACTTGTCCATCATCAATTGTTTTGATTTTCACAACTCCATTTTCATATACAGTGACTACCTCATAAGGACCCAACCATTGGGTTGTGATTTTTCCTTTGAAGGTTTTAAATCGGGAATCAAACAAAAGAGCCCAATCACCAGGTTGGAAGTGTTTCTTCTTAATAAACTTGTCATGGCACTTGCTCCTCTGGTTTTGGACTAACATTGTTCGTTGGATGGCATCTTGCCTAATCTCATCCAACTCATTCAATTATAGGGCTCGTTGTTTTTTAGCCTCATCTAAGTTTAATCCCAATTTTTTGGCAATATGTAAGGTCCTTACTTGGAATTCTATTGGTAGAAGTACTTGTTTCCCATACACTAGCTCATAAGGGGTATGCCCAGTGGTGTTTCTCCAGGTGGTCTGGTATGCCCACAAAGCCTCTAGAAGCCTATCAACCCAATCCTGGTGATCTAATTGAACAATATTGGTCAAGATAGCTTCCAGAACTTTGTTTGTAGACTCTACCTGACCATTAGCTTGCGGGTGGTATAGAGAAGATTTACAGTGTTTAATCCCATATTTCTCTGTTAACTCTTTCATCAGCTTGGAAGTGAATTGAGTGCCTTGGTCTGTAAAAATTTCATGAGGGACACCGAAGAGGGTAAAGATGTCTTCATAAATGAATTCAACAACATATTTTTCTGTATCCCTAAATAGGGATTTTTCCTCTATCCACTTAGTGACATAGTCTGTACAAACCAAAATATAGTTCTTCTTGCGGGACATGGGTGCAATTGGTCCTACAAAGTCAAGGGCCCATTTTTCAAAAGGTTTTATCATAACTTGGGCATGCAAGGGAATTTTTTTAGTTGATGTAGGTCTTCCTATCCTTTGGCAACTATCACAACTTCTCACATACTTGGCAACATCTTTGAAAATGCTAGGCCAATAGTAACCTGAATGTAACACCTTATATGTTGTACGTTTGTCAAAAAAATGGCCACCACATGGTCCATCATGACAACTTCATAGTGTTTATGGTACCTCATCCTCTCGGAAACATATACAAATAATCAAATCATGACTTGTGCGAAAAAGGTCATGGCCAACCCAAGACTAATTAGAACTTTGCATGATAATTTTATGCTTTTCACGAGGTGACAAATGAGACGGTAACTTCCTAGTAGCCAAATAGTTTACCATATCTACAAACCATGGGGTATTTACAAAGAGGGAAAAAAGGTGCTCATCTGGGAAACTATCATCTACAGGAATATCATCTTCCTCATTTTTTATTCGTGAAAGAAAATCGGCTACCAAATTCTCCTTTCTAGGTTAGTCAAGAGTGATGATGTTAAACTTTTGCAATAGCAGAATCCACCTAGTCACTCGGCCATTAGTTATGGGTTTATTCATGATAAATCTAATGGTGGAATGGTCTATATGTACAAATACTTCGTAACCTATAATGTAATGATGAAACTTATTGATAGCATGAACTACTGCCAAGAATTCCTTCTCGGTAACTATGTAGTTTAGCTCGGTAGGGGAAAAGTTCTTGCTTACAAAATAAATGGCATAGGACTACTGGTCTTCTTTCTTCCCTAGTACCCCTCCTATTGCAGTGTCAGAGGCATCCATAGATATATGAAATGGGGGATTCCAATTGGGCCCTCTAAGAACTGGTGCCACAGACAACTTAGTTTTCAAGGTTTCAAAGGCAGTTTGGCACTTCTTAGTCCAAACAAAATCAACATATTTTATTAGCAGTCCAAACATAGGTGCAACAATATTTGTAAAATTTTCAATAAACCACCAGTAGTATTCGGCATGTCCAAGAAATCTTCTCACCTCTTTCTGAGTTTTGGGGAGTGAAATTCTGACGATGACCTCAATATTTGTAGGATCGACTTGTATCCCTTCAGATGAAACATGATGTCCTAGAACCACTTCTTCAGTCAACAACATTTTACATTTTTCATGACTTAGAGACAGGTTCATTTATTGGCATCTGATAAGGACTTTTTCTAAGTTATCTAAGGCTTCATGGTAAGTGTTTCCATAAACTGTGAAGTCATCCATGTAGACCTCCACACAATCATGAATAAGATCAGCAAATATCCCTAGTACTGCTCATTGAAATGTAGCAGGAGAATTACACAATCCAAATGGTAAGACCCTATAGGCATAGGTGCCCTAAGGACAAGTAAAGGTGGTCTTGTCCTGGTCCTCATGTGCTATGATAATTTGATTGTACCTGTTGTACCCATCTAAAAAGGAGAAATACTTCTTTCCAGACAAGGTATCCAAAACTTGGTCAATGAAAGGAACAGTAAAGTAATCCTTCAGAGTGGCTTTGTTGAGTTCCCGGAAATCAACACAAATTCTCCATTTCCCGATCACTTTCCTTGGAACCACTACAAGAGGGGACACCCACTTACTATCATATATGGGATAAATAAATTCGACATTTAATAACTTTTGGATCTCCTCTTTTACTATATCTTTGAGTGTTGGGTTCATCCTTCTCTGGGGTGGGGTTTCCTAATAGGTGTTTCTTCCCCCTAGGTATATATGTGATGGATGCATGTGTCAGGGTGTATACCCTTCATGTCAGTGTATTCCCAAGCGAATTCTCTTGTTTGTGCTTTAAGGATACTTACTAACTGGTTTTTTTTGTCTGCATCTAGCCCGGAGTTTATATGTAAAAATTTCCCTTGACTAATCTCGTAGGGCATAGTATAAGACATGGCAAACTCATCTATCTCAAATATAAAATATGTCAAAGACAGAATGGATGGGTCCAATTGTTCCTAAAATTATTCCCCAAACATGTACTCAAATTGGGTAAAAGATTGTGGAAAATCAACACATGTGATAGCAGGAATGAACTGGTTTAGCACATTTTCCATTGTGTGCTCCTGAAGTGCCCAGGCATGGTCACTTGGAAATACGGGTTATTCCCAGTCCTCATTCTCATATGGAAATTCAATCCACCATATATTTTCCATGATAGGTTGGGTTGGAGGGTATATGGTGAGCTTCTAGATAGAAAGTCCATTAGAGATGGTCATTTCTCCCTCTCTACAGCCAATAAATGCATTGGTTGTGGCTAACAAAGGTCTTCCCAAAATGACGGGATGTCCTTTGGTAGGATATTTTGACTGAATGACAATAAATTCTACTGGATACTCCCATGAGGCTAAATTAGCTATGATATCATCTAGAATTCCTGTAGGTATAACCCTAGTTTTATATGTTAATTCCAAAATGGTTGGGGTAGGTCTAAGAAGAGGTTTTAACTGTAATTTCTCCAAGGTAGTAGCGGTCATAACATTGATGTCTACCCCTAGGTCTATGAGAGGATTTCCAATGGAGACCTCATTAATGGTTATGGTCACTATGGGGTTTCCCGGGTTCCCATATTTTGCTAGCTTTGGCTGCTCTGATATATATTCATAAATTTCTCCTATCAAATGTATTGTTGGAGGATCCTTCTGCTTCCTACATGGCTTCTTAATACACAATTCTTTGACTACCTTACTGTAGATTGGAATATCCTTAATGGCTTGAAGCAAGGGAATCTTGACATAAATATTATTCAATTCATTCAAGATGTCAAATTTCGGTTGGGTGGTAGGTTTCTCAATTATTAATCTATTTGGATAAGGAGGGGCCTTCGTAATTTGTGAAGGTTCATTTTGGGGAAGCTTGGTTTCTTGGTCCTTAGGAATAATAACATCTTCCCACCTAGTGTCATCCATGGGTTGTTTGGTGGTTTCTTCTTCTTCTTCTTCCTGGATGACTACTAAAGGTCTCTTCCTATCTAGAACTTTTCTTGATCTTAGTTGAATCTCCTGTAATGGAACAGGAGTAATGACATATGTCGGGAAAGCTTGCATATCAACATTATGAAGAGGTTGAGTGGGCCTATTATTGGGATTGGGCACTATTTGTGCCGGTAATAATGTTGGTCTCAGGGAGCTTTCATTATGATATTGTAGCGGTTGTTGTTGTGGAATAGGAGGTAAAGGTGGTGGAACAAAACTTGACAGAAGTTGCAGAGTGTTCGATGGAAACTGAGGATAAGGATGGTTGGACATAGGGATAGGTGGAGATTGATGGTTTCCTTGGTTATGCCCTCCTCTCCATCCTTGAAGCCAAGGATGTTGGTACTAAGTAGACTAGTTTTTCCAACTTCACGAGTTCCACTGTTGTTGTTGATGATAATAGGGAGGAACTTGAGATTGTAGATCTGGGTATGTGGGTTGGTTCCTAGGCTGCCATGGCCTCCTAAGTGCATAAGAGGGATCCCAAGGATCCCCACTCCTATATATGGCTAACAAATTGGGCAATGATGGACATGTCTCAGTTGAATGGTCTTCTGTGCAGAAGCCACAAACTGAAATGTTATCTAATGGGCATTCCCTTGAGGAATTCTTCATCCTGCATCTTGGGAAATATATTATCATTGCTGCATTTTCCTCCTCCTAATTCTTTTTAATCTTTAGGGCATCCAACTGGGAACCTATTATGCTTAAGATATATGTTTTTAAATTCTCTAAAAGGATCCCTATCTCTGCTCTCGTGATACTACCTGAACTAATTCGTTTTAAGTTTTTGTTATAAGGGTCTCGAACATTATTCCCTTTTTTAGTTCTACTTCTTAAGTAATTCTTACACATTTTACATATTTCAGAAAATGTTTTATGATATATGTCACCTGATGTCATCAGGTTAAGCATCTCTAGGTATTGTTCTAAAATTCCCTTAAGGAAAAGATCCCTAATTGCATCCTCTGGGAGGTCATGGTATTTCAATTTTTGGGAGATATAACCAAATTGCTCCATATAATCCTCGAGGATCTCGTCTTCTAACTGTTGGATTTTAAATATGTCATGACGAGACTCCTTGGTCTTGTCGTAGTCTTGGTACTTTTTAAGAAAGATATATTTCATGGCTTCCCAAGACCTAATACTGGATTCTCCCAACCCCGTGAACCATCTTAGTGCGGAGTCCTTGAGGGTGGCAGGAAAGAGTTTTAGTTTCTATTCATCTTGTAAGTAGTTGTAGCTTCTACACAAGATGTCGAATTCAAATAGGAAGGTATCTGGATCTTCACTGCTTTTACCATAAAAGGTGGGCAGTGCTGAGAGAGGAATATTTTTCATGTTGACATTTGGGGTGGTGTCCAAAATTGGAAACCCGAAGGTAGTTTCAGTTTGGTTTCCAGCCTCTTCTTCCTCCCCATGTCTTACATTGTTGTGATCCCCCTGATCATCCATATTGTTTTGGTTTCCAAAAAGAGAGTACCTAGGTGGTTTTATCTTTGAAGAGAACAAGGTTTCCTTTTGATGGAAAGGTCTTCCTATTGATTAGATGTCTGGGACTCTACTCGAGTCGGTTGAGATTATTGGTGCCAAAGTTTATGTGTCAATTTGAGAGATAATTATGTTGGTTGAACTACCAAACAAAATATTCACCTATTCAGGTTCTATGATGTCTTCAAAGTTAGGATCTCCTGGTGGTGGTGTAAAAGAAAAAAAATTTATTGTTTGGTTCTGCGGAAGGCTCGAGTGCGTGTATCTTGTTCCACTATTATTGATGCTTCAATTTTTTGTTCTATAGTGCTCCATGTCTTAGTCTCTTCAGAGACTACTTTATCTCTTTGGATTGATCTAGCTCATTTTTTTCAGTATCGGTCTGTGTAATTTATGAGTGGAACATTCCTTCACCCAAAAAGGTTAGAAGGAACCTTGGTTGAAAGATCTGATTTAGATTTAATGTATCTACCTTTTGGGTCTCTAGGTCTGTTCATGAAAGCAAACAAAAACAAAAACAAAAACTACCATTGGGTTTGGGGGAGCCTGCAATAGCAGATGCATAGGTTCTTACCTCTTGTCTTAAAGTTCCCCCACCACCAATCTAATGTTAAGGTTTAGAAATGATCTATTTCCTAAAAATTTCCTACCTTGAGACAACTCCCCGACGATGGCGCCAAAAATGATGGGTGTTCTATATGCACTAAAAACACACTAAAAACCCTCAATTAAATTGTCAACCCAGGGCATGTAAACTTAGAGTTGTAGCACTATATATGCCAGGGTAGAAAGGCTAGAGGTAGTGTTCGTGCTCTTTTCGTCAATGTGTGAGAAAAAAGCGAGCACTTACATGCCTACTTGGGCTCTGATAGGCATGACAGCTGTAATGCAAAAGGTTAGAAAGAAAATAGTAAAGGTATG
>SNQJ01S0075814.1:36938-50026 GCA_010110895.2 Picea sitchensis
AATTTAGTCCACCCATTATACTGCCTAGAGTTATTGATTCTTCCACCATATCCAACAGATCTTCCCCCACTAGCTCAAAATAATGAAAGAAAAACTCTATTGTCCACCCATCTAGGCCCATACTTATTTCCTTCTTACAGTGTGAAAGTACATCTATCAATTCCTCCAACAATACTGGCCTGTATAATGTGCTCGATTCTTCTTCATTGATCATCAATGAAAAGAGTTCCACCATCTTTCATTGATCAGCTATATACCTTGAAGTCGATGCCCTGTAAAATTGTTTGAAATATTGCACAACTTCACACTTGATAGACTTTTGATCAGAAACCAAGTCGCATGCCTCCCTTTTGATTTCCCATATATGATTTTTGATTCTATTGTAGCTTGCTAGTTTATGAAAGTACTTGGTGTTCTTGTCACCGCATTCTAGCCAAAGTTCCCTGTTGCGTAAGCGCCAAAGCTCTTCCTCTTTCCTAAGTAACCCATTCCTTTCGATCTCCAGAGCCCAAAAATCTACCTCAGATTCTACATTAGTATGACCTTCCAACAATGACTTAATGTTCTCTGTAATCCCGACTTCGATCTCAATCATCTTTGCTTTATTTTTTGTCTTAATTTCATTATTCCAGCTTCTGGATTATTTTTTTAGGACTTGTAACTTCCATATAAGTCTATTTTGCTTGCCTCTTTTAGTCAGATACACCGGATCTGTCCAAACTTTATACACTAACTCTATAAACTCCTTCTCACTGAGCCACTATTCATTGAATTTGAAAGGATAGATTTTAAAGGTACGTTGAGCAACGAGCTGTAAGAGCATCGGGGCATGGTCCGAGATAAAGAGGAATTCAACCCAAGATCTATAAAATCCCACATCAAGTATAAGATCTTTAGCCACTAGAAACCTGTCAAAACGCCTTGATACTACTTCTAGACTGGGGCGACCATTCCTCCAAGTGGGAACCGGTTTAGTAGGCTTGATGTCAATTAAATTTCTAGAGGAAAATAAATAAATATAATAATAATCCAAAACACCAACCTTAGACCCCCCCCCAGGCCTCGTCTGGAGAAAGCAGAAGATTGAAATCCCCTGCCATAATTAAATTTTTGATAGAAAGTATGTCATTTCCTTCCACTAAGTTCCAAAAAGCCTTCCTATTAATGCATGGATTGTAGATGTTGAGTAGAGCAATCTCCTTATTAAAAAACAATGACCTACCTGTAAGCA
The DNA here is from genome assembly GCA_010110895.2 of Picea sitchensis. NCBI lineage: Eukaryota > Viridiplantae > Streptophyta > Pinopsida > Pinales > Pinaceae > Picea > Picea sitchensis. The sequence goes on from SNQJ01S0075814.1 coordinate 38,170, forward strand.
AAATGCCCCCCACCGTTAGACAAGGAACCAGGTCATAAAGTGAGGGGTTCCAGGAAGATAACAAACCACCCGAATTACCCACTGTGTTTACCGAGAAAACAGCCCAGGAAGGCCAAAAAATGAGTAAAAAATATCTCGCTTTCTGTGCTGAGACTAATGTTTCTTGAAAAAAAATAATCTCCAGAAGAGTAAGTGCCAAAAAATGCCGAATAGAAGCAACTTTGAGGGTTCCTCTGATCCCTCGAGCATTTAAGGAAAGTAAAAACATTACTTAGCCTTCACCAAGGCTTTCAATACTCTAAGAGGCTCAGTGTCACTAGTAGAGGGTGTTGTCTTTGTAATCTTCACCGATTTTTGTGTCAAAATATTCCGGCAGCTTCTCGTTTTTATGGGTGAAATATCTATACCTATACCCCTCAACCAAGAAAACTCTCTCCCTTGTCTCCCCATCTTAATATTTGAGCTAGCCACCTCAGAAGACTCTACATAGTCAATGCATTTCCTCCCTACAAAGATAAGTAACTTGATAGCATCACCATTATCCTTTATAAAAGGAATCATAGACTCTAGAACCGAGTTGAGGGAATGATCGTCCTCTTTGGGTTCTCTATACCCCAGCTCCACCCTTGACTAAAAAAAACCCACAAGAGATGGACTGGAAGGCATCTTCAAGTCCATTGACTCTCTTACTTGAATGCCTGAGATCACTGGAACCCCTGCGGAGAAGCTAGGTGGATAAGATGTATCACTAGTCATAATGCAAACTTTATCATTGCTAGGAATCCTTCCCTCAATGCCAATGGAATACAACAACACCTTACTTGGCTCTACACCTACCTGTATCCCCTCATTAACTCCTTTGGATTCAATAGTAGCTCGCAACAACCACCCCAAGGTTTCTAGAGCTTCCTTTTCCCACATGGTTAATGAAGAAAATAGTGAGGGGCAGTATTGTTTTAGCTTACCCGACATAGTGTATCTAAGATCCTCGACTATATCATGAAAATTTGCAACGCCTGAGGATACTTCGTCATCCATATAAGCCGGAGGATCTTCCTGTAAAAGGGTATTCTCAGATTTTTCCTCAATAGTTGTTCCACTACATTATCTCCGAAGATGACCAGTATAATGGCACCAACTGCATCTGAAAGGGATGCCTTGATAGTCTAAGTGTTGAATGGTGTGTTTTCCTCACCATGCTATGTCCAGAGTTTCTAGAAGACATTCATGTATATCTATTTCCACCAAAATCCTCCCCACTTTCCTTGATGAAGTAGATAGGGATGTGGAGTCTAGAGTAATAAATATTCCCAGGGCATTTCCAATGGCCCTTAGGGCCCCCTGATGTCAGAAATGTAATGGAAGTCCAGGAAATAGTACCCATAGATGCCTGTGTTGAAAGTGATCAGTAGAAGGGTCAAAGGCCACCCTCCACATTTTCAACATTAGTGTGCTACTTCCCAGCAACCAGAACCTATACAGAAGTATGGAGACATCCTTCGGGGTCTTGAAAATAAACCCCATCCACCCTTTTGTGAGATATAGGATCTCAGGGACATAACCAAGTAATGGAGTCCAAGTTTTTTGTACCCAAACTAAAAACAAAGTGTCATCTAGAAAAGAGTAGGAAAGTCTCCCTACCATCCCACACATAGTCAGTCTGCAGGTCTCTGCTAGACCCACATCCTCCCATAATACAATATTCCTCACTCTCTTATTTGGCCTCCAATCCCATTTCCGAACCCCTGACTGAGGACTTTTTAGTGAAGAGTTTTTAACCTGGCCATCCAGAAAATCACCTTTGTCACCTTTCCTAGGCAGAGACGAACAATTAGTAAAAGGGGGACCACCATCAGACAAGGTTTTATGTTTCATTCGGTTACCCTGTGGTGAGAGGTGACATGGATCATTAATGTCCCAGTCTTAGGTAAAGAATGAGTAGTACAAGACGATATACCTGAACACACCCCAACCAAGTCGACCGAAATGAATAGTCCATTTCTATTCCACACTACCTCATCCAAAGGATCCATAAGGTTCATGACATCATGTAGCAAGTCATTATTTTCTTTCAAGTCCATAGCCACAGTAAAAGGGAACATAGACCAAAAAACAATGGTTCTTTAATCCAGCAGAACACAGGTTATCAGGAAAGGTCCTAAGTCCAATAAAAGTCTTCAATATCGAGACTCCTCGACTTGTCAACACAGGGGAACTCTGACAGAGGAAAAAAAAGCCAACGTACCCAAGAAAGAGTGATTTTTCCCAACAAAGACAGGTCAGATTGCATCAATATAAAATAAAACCTATCCCGAAAAGTACTCCACTACTAAACTCCAAAAACTATCACAAGCGATAGAGTTTGTCCTGAAGGGGAAAAGATCTAAAATAACTCAAAAAAAAACAAAACAAATCTTAACACCCTCTAGAGTAGTAGTCAAGAAAAAAAGACCATGGATCATAAATGATCCAAGTAGTAATCATGTGCCTAAAAATCTGACATTATTGAAGCTGGTGTAATCATGTGCTTGATAATCCGCCATTATCGAAGCTTGTGTATTCCCGCCTAGTTATCTCCTCCACTTGCTTCTTAGCTTAATTATTTTATTATTGAGTAATCTTAATTATTTTACTTGATGCATAAGTTATCATAGGTTAGTTAGTTTTTTTCTTGCTTGTTTACTTGCTTTAATAGGGTAGTTGCTTGCTTGTCTATTTTGCTTTAATAGGGTAGTTGCTTGCTTATTTACTTTCTTTTATAGGATAGTTGCTTATTGAATTTGAGTAGGTTAATTAAAGTAGTTTGATGTTGTTATTACTTATTAGGTAGATAGTTTGATTTTTCTTATTGTCATGATTACGTTAGCTTTCTTTAAGTAGGGTTTTCATTTGCTTTCTTAGGACTATCCATCGATCCTTTGTTCAAAAGTTACTTAGGTTACATAGTTTAAGTTTCTTAGTAGGGTTTGATCATTAGTAGTCTTTGCTTGAATAGATTAGCTTTTAAATATCCCCTTTCCTTAGTTAGACAATACTACCTCTATCCTTTCTTCCTTGGCATATATAGTTCTACAACTCTAAGTTTACATACCCCAAGTTGACAATTTTATTGAGGTTTTTTAGTGTGTTTTTAGTGCATATAGAACACCCATCAACAAGCTATTACTTATTCACAATTTTGGTTAATTTTGTGAGTTGTTACTTGTTCTTGGTCTTTGTTAATTCCACACGTTGTTACTTGTTATTGGTTAAAGTTGATTGTATGTGATGATACTTGAAAAGTTGATCAATTTGCATCATGACTTTTACCCCTGGTTGAAGTTCTTCTGAAGTTTTTGCATCATTGAATTACTTCTGATAGATAGATTTTATTCTTAAATTATAACATGTGCATTCTGTTTAAATTATCAGGATCTTGTGGATTGGTTAAGAATGATGTTAGGTTGTTGCAATTGATTTCTTTCCAGTAGGGTTTACATGGATTGAAGTGATTTCATTTCAGATGCATGTTGTATGAATTAATTGGGATTGTTCTTTTAGTCAAGAATTGATTGGATTGAGTGTAACCATATTTTCCTATGATTTTTCATAAGGCTTGAGATAAAACAACTTGGAAGTGTGTCTTCTTGAAAAAGGATTAATTGACTGATTTTCCCATTCATTTAATACACGGTCATTTAGAATCACCATCACTATAGAAGAAATTGTAGCCTTCATAGAACTTTCACATAATCTTGAAATAAAATATGATCCCTAGTTTGACAATTAATGTGAAGTGTTATTTACTTGTTTTAAAAAGACATTTAAAAATGCCAACATTTTGGCGTCGTTTCTAGGGAGGTTATAAGGGTGAAATAGTATAATTTAGTTATGGATTAGATGCATTATATCTAGTACTATTGGGGCTTGAGAAGTAAATACAAAATGTAATAACCTACACATCTATCATCAACCCTGGGTTATCCCTGATAGACTCTTGTCCCACATGCACCAGAGCATATAGAATGCATGTGTGATAAATAATATATGATGCATGAATAGATGTAGAGGAAGAGGAAGACCCCAAAAAACTAATAATCCTAGAGGTAGAGGAGGTCCGAAACAAAAGGATCAAGGAAACAAAACATATATATAGGAGATTATTTCAAGTGAAGAATCAAAATCTCACAATGTTGCAAAAGTGGCGTCTCATGTAGGCACTAGTCATCAGAAACCCATAAGTAATTCCACTGAGATAGTCAAAGATGAGCTAAGAAAATAATCATGACCACAAGGAGAATCCTCTGTAATAGTAGAACCTGAGTTTCATAATCCAACGGAAGGATGTGGAGAAACAAGAGAGCCTACACCAGGTTACCAAAATCTAGCATGGGGAACAACCCCTAAAATTCCTATTTGGATCAAGGAAGTGTTGCAAAACCTGCAACACCAGAGACTAAGGATCCTATTTCACCTCAACAAGTAGCTCTTGGCTTTAGAGTCCCAGAATACTATTAGTAGTTGTGGAAAAATATGGTCGATACAATCGAGTTCCCTATTGTTGATACACATGGAGGTGCACCTATGAAGTTGATGTACTTATCATCCCTCCCTAAGTTCCATGGGATCACCACTGAAGATCCATATGCCTTCTTGTTCGAATTTGATGTACTATGCTGGAGCTATGACTATACAACTAATTTGTAGAAGCTAAAATTGTTCCCTGCCACCTTGAAGGGAGCAACTCTGAGATGGTTTATGGGTCTCAGTGGTGGTACTATAACCTCTAGGGATGACATCCATAAAACCTTCCTTAAGAAGTATCAAGAATAGTGTAGATCTCGAGAATTGATGGAAGAAATCTTTAATATGACACAAAAAGAGGATGAGAACCTGGAAGATTATGTAGAATGGTTCCAATATAATTTGTAGATATACTCAGATATCACTTTGAGTGGTGACATCTTAAAAATAATATTGATCAAATGAATGCGATATGAATGGTTGGACATGTTGAATTTAATGAGAAAAGGGGATATCTCTAAAGAAAATTTATGAGATTTTTTTTTATCTATGCAGAAGATGTTCAAGGGGGATGTATCGAAACAAACCAGGGATTACATAATTTACCACCAAAGCCACAAAGTCAACAAATGGGGGAGTAAATTGGTTAGAGATTATAAATTTACTAGAATACTTTAAGACTGAAATCCTTGGGACACTATCTTCACAGTTGGATGTGTTTCAAGATAAACAAAAAAAACTTGAGGCCGAAAAAGCGCTTTCCATTTGGTGCCCAAAATGTAGAAAAAAAACATTGTACAAAGGAATGTCTAGTGAATTTTTTTGAAGTATGTAAAATTTGCGATCAATATCATCCTACAAAATCCTTCCGATATTTTCCAAGGAAAAAGGCAGTCTACTGGGGCAACAATGAGGAAGATAAACCAATTTACTTTCTAGCTCCAAAGAAACTATCGAAGGAACGACCTCCAGGTATGAATCAAGATCCTTCTACATTTTTCAATACTTGGAATAGTCAGTATAGTTCTCAAAAATCACAACTTTTCAATCCTTACTGGAAGAGCCCCCAACAATTTCAAAACCCCTCACCTTGGGTACAATGGTCGACTCAACCAACCTAGAAATCCCCTTGGCCACCAAACTAGTGAAATCCCTCTCTCCCTGTACAACAATTTATAGTACCCCAACCACAGTTTCCTTTAACATTACCTCCACAATTTCCTATGCAACCACAATTGCAACTCCCTATGAATGCACCAATAAATACCTCAATGAACGTCCCTGTGATATGACCTCAATTATCTGTTCAATCCAATCCAAATCCAAACAATAAGACAGTTCAATAGGTTGAAACATCAACCTTCCCAACCTATGGTATTGGCCCCTTTGTATGTAACAATTTACACCTTAAGTCTGGGAGGGTAATTCTCTTAGAAAATTCACCAATAATCACCAAACAGATTGAGGATAAACCCCTACCTCCTGAAACATAAAAACATCATGAAAGAATTAAATACCCTACAGATGTTGTAACTTCAATATTAACAACAACAACCCAAAAAGCGCCTGTTGTTATCCCAACCCACACTCAAGATGTTACTCCTCCATATCCATGAAGGATAGAAATAGCTAAGATACCCCCCCAACCTGAACTCAACCTATTGGGAGAACTTCATAACTTGTGTGTTAAGATCCCATTATTAAAAGAAATAGGGTATGTGCCAATCTACGCCAAGACTGTGTAGGATTTTTTCCTTAACAAACCGGGAAGGAAACACATAAACCCCACCCATTATCCATGTGTTGGGAAAACTATCTAACTTGATCCTAGGCAGGGACACAACCCTCAAATATGATGATCCTGGGAATCCAATAATCATTATTCATATCCAAGAGAAAAATCTCCCCAATACATTAGTGGATTTGGGGGAAGCCATTAATATCATGACTAAGGAAACTTGGGAGTTGCTAGGATCTATAAACCTTATACCAACCCCCATAGTTCTTGAACTGGCTGATCGATCCACCATTCGACTGGAAGGGATCTTGGAGGACGTTGAGATCTCCATGGACTCTTGGGCATATCCAATAGACTTCTTGGTCCCGCAGACAAAATATTTCCTAAAAGGACATCCTTTGATTTTGAACCGGCCATGGTTAGCCACAATTGACGCTTATATCAGATGAAAAATAGGGAAAATGACAATTTCCCATGGGGATTCCATGAAAAAACTATTCCTCTACCCACGAACAAAGTCTATAATGACATGTGAAAACCCTTTGTGGGTTGATTTTGATCTCAAAGATGAAAATGTCCATCCTACCTTAACAACTGAAAAATCCCTGTCTTTTAAAACTGAAACAGAGGATGATTTTATCAATACCTTTATCAGTAACCCCTCCTTTGTTCCTCAATCCATGTATCAACTAATAGAAACTGTAGTTAATGATGATGTCCCTGAAATTTATGATCCAAATCCACAAGAAGAAGAAGAAGGTATACCAACAATAATCATTCATGATAACACCTCAATTGAAATAGAACCAGGGAAAACACTAAAAAATAATCCAAACTTGACCCCTGCACAGATTGACAAACTGTTACAAGTCCTGAAAGAAGAAAAATAATACTTCACATGGGATTACAAGGATATGAAGGGTGTACACCTTGATCTCTGTACCCATTATATTTATATAAAAAAGACTATAACCACACTCGACAATCTCAAAGGAGGATGAACCCCACTCTTAGGGACATTGTTGAAAAGGAACTCCATAAAATGTTGGATGTTAATTTTATTTATCTGATATTTGACAGTGAATGGGTATCACCTCTCATTATTATCCCAAAGAAAAATGGAAAATGACACATATGCATGGACTATAGAGAACAAAATAAAGCTACGTAAAAGACCATTTCCCATTACCATTTATCGACCAAGTCCTATAAACACTATTAGGAAAGAAGTATTTTTCTTTCCTTTACGGTTTCAGTGGATATAATCAAATCTAGATTGCTCTCGAAGACCAACATAAGATGACTTTCACCTGCCCCTAGGGAACATTTGCATATCGTGTCCTTCATTTTGACTTTGTAATGCACCCACTACCTTCTAGCGAGTGATATTAGGCATTTTTTTTGATCTGGTTAATGATAGTGTTGAAATATATATCGATGATTTTACTCCATATGGTACTGATTTTGATGAAGCACTATCTAATCTAGAGAAAACACTCCAACAATGCAAGCAAACTAACCTCTCACCAAGTACATAAAAGTACCATATGATGATGACCGAAGGAGTGGTATTGGAACATTTTCTCTCTACTACTGGGATTCAGGCCTACCTGACAACAATTCAGGTAATCTTGAGTATGCCACCTCCAAAAACACAGAAAGAGGTACATATATTTTTTGGGAAGACTGGATACTATTGTCACTTCATTGAAAATTATTCTAAAATAGAATCCCCTCTATTTTCATTGCTTATGAGGGATGCAAAATTGTCGTGGACTAAGAGTTGTCAATCTTCTTTTGAAAAACTAAAAACATTGGTGTCTACAACTCCTATCTTACGGGGAATAGATTCACCATCAAGTCACTTCTACTTACCACCAACAAGCAAATGGGCAGGTCGAGAGCACAAATAAAGTATTGGAAAATATTCTCACAAAGATAGTGGCCAACCATTTCCGATATTGGGTTGATTGATTGCCAAATATCTATGGGATTATAGAATGACTTGGAGAAATAAAATGAGCTTCTCTCCATTCTAGTTGGTATATGGTAAATGTTCGATATTTCCAATTGAATTTGAAATCGGCATACTTAGAACTGTTGTACATATTGGTCTGGATTTGACAACAACACAAAAGCATCGATTAGAACAACTTAACAATCTCGATGAAATCCTCCTGGATGGAGTGCAACATATCGATATTGTCCAGAAACAACATGCAAAGTGGCATGACAAGCTCATTAAAATAAGTTGTTTCAACTAGGAGATTTGGCACTTCTGTATGAATCGAGGTTTAAATATTTTAAGGGAAAAATTTGCACTAGATGGTTGGGCCCTTATAAGGTAGACATAGTTTTTGACAACAAAACCATTAAATTAATAACCATAAATGGAGAATGCACCCCTCTGCTTTCCAATGGACATTATCGATGGTTATATGATCATCATCCAACCTAGAAGGACTCTTTCAACAAGCATGTTTCCTCCAGCCTACGTGTATAAATGCTCAACGAGGAAAGACAGACCTCGACACCATCAACACCATAAAATAATAATAATAATAACAATAACACAAATAAAATAAATAAATATCTAATTGTGAAAATCCCCTTAAGGGAACAATTAGACATGTGTTAGTTGAAAACCAACTCGTTGGCAGCTGACAATTGCTTTATATATATAGCGCTCTTTTTTAGTCATTTTTATTGTTCCAAATAAATTATTCATGTTAAATTTTCAATGTTGGCACAACATGACATTTTTTTATTCTATAGGAACAATGCTGTAAAATTTGCATAAATCTGAAACTTTTCAACTAACAACATGATAAATTGTTGAAACTTGTCAAGTAAAAACATGACTAATTGCCAAAACTTGTCCAAATAACAACACAATCAATTGTTGAAACTTGTATAACTTCCAACACAAAAAATGTTGGAACCTGTTCAAGTACCAACATGATGTATTATAATTATTACAAATTTAATTTTTTCCATCTTCTTCAAATTTTCAGTTCCAACACGATTAAAGTTCCCTCATGTCCAAACTAGAAGCACGATTCCAACACTCTCTACACTGCTATAGCTCGTATTTGTTATTGCACATCACTCATCCTCTAAAAGTTCTGCCAAGTCCACCGCCAATTTGATAGATACTGCAATTAATTTTCAATAATTTGATAGACATGCAAGCAACACAAGCATTATTCCAGAACCTAACTGGCAAAAAATCCATGGTGAAAGGTATGAAGGTTTTAGTAATAGAAGAAATCATAGCAAGGATGATGAGCCTCCTGGAAGAAGGTGAGCGATGGTTTTGCAGGAGGTCATCCTTGACACATGCAACAAAAGAATTTAGCAGAGAAGGATAACTCTTGCAACATCGAGGGAAAGGATATGTGTGAGAGTCCTTACTTTCTATATAGAAGTACATGAATTTATTCATCCAAAAGTACTTGACATGCACATGTCACTGCCAGGTAATATTTTATTATCATCTCATGTTGTCATCGCATGTAAGGAATAATGTTTGATTGAAAATCCCATATCTTCTGTTAAGGTCCTTACAACTGATGGCACACTCTATGAGAAGTGAAAAACGTCCTTTAGCAGTAATCAAAAACCATGATTTAATCAAGCCCTTGATTCTTGATTCCTTGGGAAGCACCCAAATGACATGGAGAAAATTCCTGGGACTACCGAAAGAGTCTGAGGGGGAACAAAAGGAAGAGGCAGAGTAGGGTGAACAAAAAAATGAGATGGACATTGGGGAGACAAGCGAAGCAACAAAAATCATAGGGGATATTGACTAGGATGACAACCCTGAGGAAGTCGATGAAAAAATATCTGACCATACCACGCCTCCATCAATGGATAATTATGTAGAAATTATAGAAAAAAGTACACCAGAGGAGAGTTGGCATCCATTTGTAGTTGAGGAAGAACAACCTGCAACACCGACTACACTAAAAGAAAGGAAGATATTGGGTGCAGAATTTGTGGCATTGTTACCTAGAAGGACAAGACCAATGGGGTATGAACTAGAGAGAGTGGAACCACCTATCATCAACCCCATAGATGTTACACAAGAACCACCTTTGGGGGAAATTGGTGATACAAAATCCATCACAAGAGATCCTAAAGAAACATACCCCTTTGCAACCACTTTTTAACTAGATAGAGTTAGTCATATGGCTGTTACACTAGAACCAGTCGTCAAAGTAGCAGAAAATGTTGAAATTGCACTTGGTTCAGAAGAAGGGACCAGAGGCACCATGTCTGTCACACAAGAACCAGACATGGGTGAATTAATGGATGAAGAGACTGTTACATAAGAACCAACCACTGTAGAAAAAGTGAAATATGAGCTTGTTACACAAGAATCAGACATGGCTAAAAGAATTAATTAAGAGGATGTTACACAAGAACCATCCACTAAAGAAAAAACTGGGAAAGAGTTTGTCGATGTTGAGGATGCCACACAAGATCCAGTCAAAGTTAAGATGAAAGAAGGGGAACCTAGCATGACGAATGTTGTAATTGTTAAGAAGAAACCTCATTCTTTCATTAAACAAGTTGTGAAATTAAAAAGGAGAAACCTGAAACTAAGGAAAAAAATCAAGGGGGGTAAAATCATGAAGATGGGTAACACTTTTTCTTGTTTTATGAGATTTGTTTACTTATTTTAACAGGTTCTTCAACTTCCAGTAAACAAAATTATTTTTTTTGTTTAGAATTTTACTTTATTGTAAAAAAAAACTTGTAAATAATTTTGTTAGCTTTATACTGACTGTTTTTCATTTTTTTATTATTGAGATTTGATATGTCAATTTGACAATTGTTTGACAGTATGTTCATTACAAATAAAGGGAAATATAATGAGATATTTTCCCCCCCAACAATGTATCCATTTGTTACAGATTAATTTTTTCACCCCTATGACAATTAATGATGTAAACCTATCCTTTGTCTTTAGAAGGATCAGTGGCCTGAATTCCTGAAGAAAGAAGGGAGAAGAACTTTGCATGAGAGAAGAAGTTGTCTTTTCCTTTGTAAAAACCCTATTAAGGAGGATCATCGCACTCTACCTAATGTTAGGGGTTCGAAGATCCTAGATCATTGCTTTTTGTACTAAACTTGTCCTGCGACGTCATCACACTCTACTCAGTTATAGGGGTGCGACGATTTTCGTACGTGGGAAAAACAAGCATCTTCTTGATGCTTCTAGAAAGAGAAGCTTCTCTGGTGAGGTGCCCTCAGATTGGTTTGGATCTTAATTGATTTTCTGATTTAGTGGGATCATCCTAACCTCCTCACCTTATCCTCTTCAGCTTATAAAAGGAGAGGAGCTCTCATGGAGAAAATTAGATTGGGAAAGTTATCTTTTAGATTTGGAAAGGTTGGACTGAGTTGGCTATATTTAAGTGTGAGATTGAGTAATTTTTGTGGCTTTGAGCTTTTCTTTGTCAAGATATATTGTTGATCTCAGAATCTGTGGAGTAGAAGTGTGTGGGAAGAAAGGAACTATTGGAAGGGACCTTACAACATCAAGGCCTTGGTTGTATTCTCCTTTTCATATTTTTAATACATCAATATATTTCTTTCTCATGAAATTGG
>SNQJ01S0075815.1:18646-28763 GCA_010110895.2 Picea sitchensis
GCATCATGTAATGAATAGAAAAATAATGAATGAATAAATGAGTATGTTTGATTGAATAGGCTTGGTTGAATCCATGTTAAGAAAAGGCAGTGAGGCCTTTAGAGATAACTCAGTTGGGATGAAAAGTCCCAGGAGGTGTAGAAATATTTGGAAGAAGGGGAGAGCCCCTAACTCCTTTCTTTCTATGTGTTATGTTTCCTCTGGAATGAGAAGGTTGATTTACTAATAAAAGTAAATATTTTGACACCATAGTGATGATGATTGTATTACTGCAGAAACAGTTGAAAAATGTTTGTATTGCATTCATGAAAACCTTTGAGGATAATGTGATGAAGTGCATAAAGATATGCTAGGACATTTTGAATGTGTTTTATGGATTTAAATGTATGATACATGCATTTTAATTTATATTACAACTAATGATGCATGTTGTGTATAGAAAGGAATTGGAACTGTTAAGGAAGACAGTTACCAATTATGGAAAACCTCAAGCAGAGGATGACCATGGGAAGGTTGTGTTTGAAAGATTGTTGACAGGACTGTAAGAATCCCCCTAAAGCACTCTTGATGAGGTAAAAATCAGAAATAGGGTGCTAGAAGCCAAGAACATGTATGAAAATATTGGGTAAGAATCCTTTCTGAAATATTTTATTGTCTAATTTTATGCACAAAATTTTGAAAGGAAGTTGTATGCCATGGATACCTAGGTAGGGTATAGATCAAGAAGAAAACCCTGATCAAATCAGATTAATTAAGAGCCTGACAGAGGAGATGAATGTGAGTCGTTCATCAAAATGAAATCGATCTCATTCATTAGATGGACTTCAAGATCCATTGGAGTTAATGGATCAAACGCCAGTCATTCGATAAGATCAAAGACCCATATTCATTGCACAGATCGAATAGGCACACAGTTTAACGGTGAAGCCTGTGCCCGTAATTTAAACTCAATATAGTTTTTTTTTTAGTTTGGGGTCCAATCGTAGATCGGATGGACCGTATTCATTGCAGAGAGCGAAGGCGTAATTAATGGTCGTGCTAGTTCACGACCCGCAATCAACCTAAACCGTTGATCTCGTCAGGGTGGATGATCAACGACCATGATTAAAAGAGTTGGGTGAGGATTTTTCAAAATACGAAGATTGAACTCTCTTATAAAGAGCAAGCACATTGGGGATCTCGTAATAACTGTGACCCATTGATATGTGAACGATTGGTGGGTGAAACTGCAAGGAGCCCATGCGTTATTACATTAGGTAAGCGTTGAAGGAAAAAAAAATTGGGTGGCCATGAGTGTTGGCACCATGGTTATTAATGAAGGAAGAATGCTTAAAGGCATTCATATGAAACTTTTGAGTTTCATGTGTACTGATTTGGGATCGTGATCGGCCTATAGCAAGGAGCATGGTCTTGTTGTAAGAGTGAATGAAAATGAATAATCCATATGGTGAAGAGGTTGGTTAAATTCCAACACACCATGGTCAATAACTTGTTATAAAGTGTGACAAACTTGAAATCAATGCAAGAGTGCATTGGGTATTAATGTGGCCATGAATATTGGCACATTTGTTAAAATCATTTGAAATGTTGAATTATGTTTTGAAAGGTTTGGTATGTTGAAATCAGGCATAGGCAAGGAATGAGATGCCATTTTTATGTTTATATAGATGTGATGAAATGTTAGTATGCATGGTTTTGAATATATATATATCTACATGGATGCATGAGAGACTAAAAGTTTGTTTGGCTGTGTAAAGAATGAATTGCAAGGAGAAAAGGGTCTTGGATATGGTAGTGTTGTAAGTCCATAAGGAAGACCAAAATTGCCTCTTGAGCCAAACTTCTATGGGAAGGAAAGTCCCATGAATAGTGGATTTGGTTCCATGTGGAACGGATCTGAAATAAGAATGGAAGTGGAAAAACTGTGGGTGACATATTTGCAATAAAAAAACAATTATGAATTTGAATCTGGAGGAAGATGGATTTTCACCGTTGAATTGCAGACAAGGAGTTTATCTAGAATCATAGAACTCGGACATGGGAGATGAAAGGTTAGCACCTGAAAATAATAGAGCTAACGTCAGAGCTCTCGATCACATGGAGAGAAAACAGAGTTCATTCAGGACAATCAAGGAAGGTAGAGTTTAGCACTCTACATTAGACTGTGATCATGGGAAATGGTTATATGGGAATAAAGGTGATCATAGTTAGCACGTTGCATGGAATGCATTGAGGGATTGCATGTTGCATAAGATGGTAGACAATGGATTTTTCAATAAGGAAGGAGGACCTTCCAATGTTTTACTTACATTAAGTAAGCATTGAAGAAAACAAATTTGGGTGGCCATGAGTGTTGGCACCATGGTTATTAATGAAGGAAGAATTCTTAAAGGCATTCATATGAAAATTTTGAGTTTCATGTGTATTGATTTGGGATCGTGATCGGCCTATAGCAAGGAGCATGGTCCTGTTGTAAGAGTGAATGAAAATGAATAAGCCATATGGTGAAGAGGTTGGTTAAATTCCAACACACCATGGTCAAGAACTTGTTATAAAGTGTGACAAACTTGAAATCAATGCAAGAGTGCATTGGGTATTAATGTGGCCATGAATATTGGCACATTTGTTAAAATCCTTTGAAATGTTGAATGATGTTTTGAAAGGTTTGGTATGTTGAAATGAGGCATAGGAAATGAATGAGATGCCATTTTTATGTCTATATATATGTGANAAAATCCTTTGAAATGTTGAATTACGTTTTGAAAGGTTTGGTATGTTGAAATGAGGCATAGGAAAGGAATGAGATGCCATTTTTATGTCTATATAGATGTGATGAACTGTTAGTATGCATGGTTTTGAATATATATATATATATATACATGGATGCATGAGAGACTAAAAGTTTGTTTGGCTGTGTAAAGAATGAATTGCAAGGAGAAAAGGGTCTTGGATATGGTAGTGTTGTAAGCCCATAAGGAAGACCAAAATTGCTTGTTGAGCCAAACTTATATGGGAAGGAAAGTCCCATGAATAATGTATTTGGTTCCATGCGGAACAGATCTGAAATAAAAATGGCATTGGAAAAACTGTGGGTGATAGATTTGCAATAAAAAAACAATTCTGAATTTGAAATTTATGATGATGTCTCATAATTTCAATATGCTTGTGTTACAGGTGAAACAAAAAGATCTGTCCAAAAAGGACAAATGAAGGTTGTCAAGCTGAAAAGCATGAAAGAGGCCATTGTTGAGACATGAGAACCTCGTGGTAAGTCGCGATCACCTGGAATATGTTGTTTTGAGGTAACACAAGCCAGAGGGATGCCTCGACTGTAAGGCTTGATGAAGTCTCTGAAATTCTTCTTGTGAGAGAAATCCTTGGCAAGACAAGATGAATCACCCGAGGAACTATATAGAAGAGAAGGGGATGCTTGAGCCTGGGCCTGGAGGGTAAGTGACCGCAAGGAAGAGGAGACTCTGATAGTTCTTATAAACTATTGATTGGGATCATGCACACAATGGGTATGTCTAGAAAAAAAAATAGTGAGCCTAGATAGCAAGACAACCATGTGGATGCAAACCCGTGAACTACACAAATAAGTATTGTGCTATATTATGAACTTTTTTTCTTGAATTTTAAACAATAGTAAGATGTTTTCGCAAAAAGTTGTGATTAATGTGCTTGTTTTCCAAGAATTTATTGAAGACGGGTGACAAATTCCAAGAGTATGGAAAGGACCTGACCATGAAAGAGGATCGAGATTTCTGAAGCATCTGGATGAGGAAATTCATAACAGGTGTTATTGAGAAAGAACATTGAGGACGATGTTCCTTTTTAAGGGGGAGGGGATTGTAACACCCCTATTCCCCCCAGCTTGTAATTAATCATAAAATAGGATTACCATGCTAAGGCATGTGGACAATATAAATGCATTATTGTTAAATTTCCCATAACTTACTATTGGGGGGTGAAGCCTTGAAGTACAAGCCATGATATCTCTAGAGGAAAGAATCAGTTAATGAAGGAAAGGATTGGTGGTTGAATGATCAACCACCCCCATGAATGGAAACATGGGTTGTCATCCCGAAGTACCACAGAGACCTACAAACCCGAGCTTCCTTCTGATAGAAGGAACAGGATAGGTCGAAAACCTTCCTAAAGAAGGAAGGTAAGATACGTACACATAGGCGGTAAGGAAGGGAAACAACAAGAGAAGAGACACTAGAGGAGAGTTCACACTCAGAAGGATATGCACGAACCAAAAGGAAGTGCAGAGAACACGACCTGAAGGACCCGAACACGAGCTTGATGCTGAGGAAGCATCTAATAAACCTTGTAGGGATACTGTGACAAAGAGAAGGTCTCTGAGAGATGGCATATTTCCCTGGTTATATCATGGCTTGGCAAAGGGGTGGATAGAGTGCTAAGGATGAATGCCTCTAAGCCTATGTTTGGGTGGAAAGGCACACACCCACAGTCAGTTAGTTGGATGCAACCTGTAATAGATAAGTATTCTCATATCATGTGTAATTGAATTGTAACTAGAAATTAAAGCTGGATATCCTATGAATGTTTCAAGGATGTTCATATTTTATTAATGGCTATACTGTATCCCTTTAATTCTCCTTGATTGTGTACTTAATAAAGTAAGCAATTATTTGTCTTGTACACATAAATTCTTGAGCCATGTCGTGGCTCAAGTTAAAATAAACAAACTGTGAATTCATCGACCTTAGGCATAGTTTCACGTGTGCATGTCGACACTCCCATTTGTTCTGAGTCTTGTAACGTCCCCAACCACCAACATTCCATGCAATGGCACTACTCAAACTCTTCACTTATCTTTGATACCAATTTGTAACGTCCCGAGCCACCAACAGGTCGGGAAATGCCACTAAGGAGCATACATATATATAACATGCATTTCTAATGAATTTGAAACAGATAACACATAAGTACTTCTACCATACAGACTCAAATGGAATTGACCAAAATTCCTACATGCAACTGAACACATTATAACATTTCAAGAATCTCAGACATGCATAACATATATAATTAAGCACGGAAATGATACTTATCTTTTAACTAGAGAAAAAACCACCAACTACGTGTAGACATTCCATGAACCTCCCAACCTTAGACCACACTACTCATGACTCTTAGCAGTGGGTCACCCCCGAGATGGGACTAAACTCCACCGGGCAAGGGATCCATAGGCTAGGCAAGGTCAATAGAAAAGTCAAACAGTTTAAGGGGAAGGATTCTCTCCTAGGATCCACTTACGCCCACTTCTCACAAAATCTCATTCCCCACATGCCTGTCCCACTCCAAGAGTATACACCTTCACTGTCACATAGTCCATCGGCTGCTCCACCTCCCTTACCTTGGGCTTCAGAAACATGCCATAATGTTATTCTCAGAGCTATGTAGCATCTATGGGACTCCCTCCAATAGATCTCACTTCCTCAGCACACTCTCTCATCGAGAGAGAGTTTCTCATAGGCCTGACAACCTTCTTCTTCAATCCACAACAAACTCTCTCACTTGGAGAGGGAGTTTCTCACATGCTTGACAACCTGCCTCTTCAACCACGGGCTTGACAACCCACTTCTTCAAACCACAATAGATAATTCAAGTAAGGAAAGGGACAGCTCAGTAATTACAAAGGTGCACAATGGCCACGAGTTCAGAAATGGCGGAAATGGTTGACTGTGTGCTTTTTCAGTGCGTGAGTGAACTCGTGAGGAGAGATGGGGTAGACTAGTTTATCCTAGCGAAGATGATGAGAGAATCTGCACCAGAATATATGTGCGTGAACCTCTCTGTGTTTCATGAGTGAGTGCTTGTGTCCCCCCAACAATAATAATTTCCCCCTTAAGTCTGCATGTTCTTGAGTCGACACCTGTCACTCATGAAGCACGTTCCTTTCCCTTTGGAATTCCCCTATCTTACCCGAGAAACTTAGGATAAAAACATATTCTTTTAAACAACTTGTGGAATAAATAAATTATTATTCTTTTGGAATTAATCCCTTAAGATTATCCCCTCTTTCCAACCTCTCAGCCCCCTCTCCCTTACCCATCCTAGTGGAGATTATTCCCCCATACTCTTTATTCATGTTCAGTCTACATGAAATGATGTTTTTATATTAATAATATGAATATTTACATGTACAAAACATGCTCCTGGCCTTTAACACCTAGGCTCTTCGTCCTACTAACACATAAGACTACGAGCTTATAATTTCTCGGCTCACCAACCTACAAAACATGTTTATAATTCATAATACAATTGGGGCTCTTCATTGGGGATATTACAATCCCCTCCCTTTATTTTTTCACTGTCCTCAGTGAAACTTATTTACACAACATCAACAAGATTTTCAAAATCTTTAAAAATATGCGGGTATTCAGCCTGCATAGCATCCTCATGCTCCCATGTCACTTCCTCAAGACCGTACCAGGTCCAGTGGACCTTTACAAGCCCTATGTCTCAATTCCGGAGTTATTTTCTCTTCTAGTCCAATATGCACACCCAATGCACTTGCAAGACACCTTCTTGCTCCACCTGAATCACATTCCAATCAATAACATGATTAGCATCATGTATATATTTCTTAAGCAATGAAACATGAAACACATTATGTACAACAATGGATGTAGGCAATGAAAGCATATATGAAACTGGTCCAATCCTTTCTAGGATTGCAAATGGCCCACAATATCTGGTTGTCAACTTGGAACAATTTCCTAGCTTAAAGGAACTTATGTTGGCTTTCACTTTCAAGAAAACATGATCACCCACTTTAAACTCCCTGTGGGTCCTGTTCTTCTCAGCACAACTTTTCTTCTTTTCTTGGGAAGCCTTCAAATTCTTCTTAATATTCAGCATTTTCTCTTCCATTTCCTTGAGAAACTCTGGCCCAACCACTTCCCTATCAACTAGGTTATCCCAGCTTACTGGAGTGCTTCACTTTCTTCCATAAAGTGCTTCAAACAGGCTCATTTTTAGTGATGCTTGATACCCATTGTTGTAAGAAAATTTTACCAAGTGTAGGTAGTCTTCCCATTTAGATGTTTTTTCCATCACATACATCCTTAGCATATCTTCTATCACTTGGTTCACCCTCTCTTTATGTCCATTAGACTCAGTATGATAAGTAGTGTTGAAGTTCATATTCGTTCCGAGCCCTTTGGATAAACCCTTCCAAAACTTAGAGGTAAATTTTGGGTCTCTGTCAGACACAATTTTCTTGGGAATATCGTGCAATCGTGCTACTTCCCTCATATAGATATTGATAACATTATATGCCTTGTGATTAGTCTTCAATGGAATAAAATGGGCATCTTTCATAAGCTTATCCACCACCACCATGATGGAATCATGTTGCTTATTTGTTCTAGGTAATCCTGTGATGAAATCTATTGTCACTACTTCCCACTTCCACATAGTAATGGGTAATGGTTGTAGCAACAATGTTGGGTGCCTATGTTCAGCCTTGACCTTGTTATAGCAAGATTTTCCTCACCATTTCTATCTTTCACATAGGGCCTTTTTCCATTTCCCTATGCAAACTTATCAACCCCCTTTTTGATAAATACTGAGCCAAAATTATATATTTTTCCACATATACGCTTCCTAACTTCTTTGCAAGATGCATATATGCTTTCTGCTCCACTACAGCTTGCATATATTGGGATTTATGCCATAAAATACAAAATTAGGTCGAGTTTCCATGTCATGACAAATGATCTCTGATCTTTGGCCTTCCATATACTAGAAACGTTCTGACTCGGCCCTTCAGTTGCATTCTGGAGGATATAAGAGCACAATTTCGAGCTATGGAAAAAGAGAGAGAAAGAATTCAACTTTGAGAGAAAAGGTACTCTGGAGAAATTACTTCATATTGAGTCTGCATCCCTTTGTCCCTCAAGTCTGAACACAGTGTTTAGCCCCCAATCTATTCCCTTATTGTCAAGAGGATCTCATTATCTCTTTGTTATGAGCTTTCCTTTGGTGGAGGATTGAAGTGGTGGAGACCCAGTTGGAAGGAACTTGGTTTCTTGGTTTCAAACCGTGTCGACACGGAAGTCTGTAATGTTGATACTCTTGTTGATCAGTTATTAATAGAAATACTCCTTTCGCGTCCTATCGATATCTTGAAAATATATGATTATTATCCATGGGCATGTTTGTTATGTTTATTAATTGATTGTGCTATCTGATGTGCTAACTCATTTTATATACTGTCACTATATACTAGCATCACTTGTTTTTTGAGAACTTCTTCCAGGTGTAAAGCTTCAGGTCAAAGTGCTCAGCGGTGGAACGACATCAAATGATTGGATCGAGGTAGGCTTCTTCCTAGTATTGCACATTAGTTTATATAACACATGTTGGAATTGAGTTGAT
Source organism: Picea sitchensis (assembly GCA_010110895.2). Classification (NCBI taxonomy): domain Eukaryota; kingdom Viridiplantae; phylum Streptophyta; class Pinopsida; order Pinales; family Pinaceae; genus Picea; species Picea sitchensis. Next base: position 27,062 of record SNQJ01S0075815.1, read on the forward strand.
TTTTGCAGTCATACCTGTCTGTTGTGGTTTACCCTTGGCCATATAGAGGTTTTTCCCTTGTAACATAATTGGCGACTTCGCTGGGGAAAGATATTCCTTCTAAGGGTTGAAGTATTTTTCCTTCTTACATTGCTCTTTTTCCTTTGTATTTATTGTCGTATCACAGTTGGACAGAGTCTGTTCACTCTGGGTCTAATTTTCTATCCTTTTAACCTTGCCTAGCCTTGTTTTAAAATATATACATCCTTTTTTCCCTGACAGTCGTGTGTATATGCTTGTTATCCCACTACAAGAAGCGTATATACGCCCTTTTCTCTTGAACAGGAGCGTATACCACTTCCCCCTTGCTTGTTTTCTTGGTTTAGTGACTTTTGGGTAGGTTTTGAGGATCACTGAGCCTTCTTAGGTCTCTGTGGCACATGTTGATATTATCTGGGATGACAAGAAACCTTTTTGGAGTTGAATTTTTGGGCGGCATCTTTCTCTTTTTTTTTCCATTTTTGATTTGTCCTTGGTAGTTGGGTTGTCTTCTTAGCTTCTTGGTATTCTGCTCGAGTTATTGTTTTTATACACAGTAGAAGTTATATATCAAGTCACTTATCAGTCCATGCATTTTCTTTTTAAATACATTGAAAATACAAAAAAAATAGGCATTTTGCATTGGTTGGTATTTTTTTCTTTGAACCTTTATCATTAGCTTAGCACATTTAGCGAAAGATTGCATTCTACTTCTGAGTTGCAGAGTTAAAATTGAAGATTGCACTGTTTTTATTTAACATACCATTCATTGAAAAGTTAAAGTTAGTCTTTGCATTATATCTATTTTTATTTTCATGCAGAGTCATAACACCATGAGTTTCATTTCCATACCTCTTTGAGTAAACATGGCCAATAAAATTTATGCTTTAAACTAAAATTTATTAGTCACGATTTTAGTTTTTTAGGGTGCACAAACTAGCCTAGGATTTAGTGCCCTAGAATAGGATTTTGTGAGTAAACTTCTCCAAGGCAATTAAATAAACATATGTGTATGAGACAGGGAGTTGAGAAATACATTGTATAATTGGTAATATCAGGAGGCTCAACTCACACCGGAGTTAATCACAAGGTCGCGCAAAGTTATTTGAAGGGATAACCCCTAGATACTCACCTAGCGTCAGAGATATTTTTGTGGATTTATTCGTATTTGGGGATCTTTCTAGTGCCCATACCTCTATGAGAGGTGGTGCTTTCAAGGTTTCGAGATTTTCTACCCTTCCCATACGGTGATCTAGACTTACGACTGCTCACCTGTGCATCAATTATACAATGGTTTATTAGTTTCTTGAATTAGGTTTCTCATAGGTTACTTGCAGGGGTTATTTTGCTTGTATCCTGAGTCAGATAGGGGTCGAACAACACACAACCTTTATGGAAGATTACCTCTCTGAGGGGATCTTACTGATTGGTTGTTAAGCCTATGAGGGCCCTTATAACTGATTGGTTGTTAAGCCTATGAGGGCCCTTATAACTGATTTTTTTACCTCCAAACTTTAGCACGGAGTCTTAGGTCCCTCTTGGATGAGGCATACCTTCTTTAGTGAGGGAGACCACTCAGCCACTTTAGCCCGTTTGCATGCATATTGGCCATTTGAATTTTTGGTATTCTCTTTGACTATTAGTTGACCATAGGATTTTGTGCTGAGTATTTGTTATCATGGAT
>SNQJ01S0075818.1:13763-27148 GCA_010110895.2 Picea sitchensis
TTATGTCTGTGGATTAAATTTTGGGGATGTGTGCATATGAAGTTGCAGGAGGGGAAAATGATGTGACTTTTATTTTATTGTTTTTGTTTTTTATTTATTTATTTATTATATGTTTATTTTTACGTGTTTTTCTTTTCCTTTTTGTTTTGTATTTTTATTTTTATTTTCTTTTAATGTTTTATTACGTGTTTTTAGTTACAGTTTCCTTCTAATTTGTTTTTTAATTAATTTAAATTAAGGGAACACTAACCTAATTACTAACTTTATTAACCTATTTACTAACTACCAACCTTATTAATTTATTTTTCTTTTTAGCCTAAGTTTGTTTATTCATGGATGGGTGGCAGGATAATGGAGGATGATGTCATGAGGCAGGGGTGGTATGGTGTTGCCAGTATGGCAGTCAGTTGGAAGGGTGGTAGGGAGCTGAGGATGGTCTGATGCAATGGATTGAAGACACGTTGGGACAGGACCCACCGGGAAAACCGCCTCATTCTAGACCCCCCTCCCCACCGTTAAAGGTAGAACGGTTGAGGGGGTCCAGAATCGCTTGTAGACCATCCATCTACACGCTGTCAGGATAACCGCAGATCTATGCGCACTTGTTAATCATCATNATCCACTGTCATCCATTGATCTACGCGTCGCTAGATCGATCATCGATCTAAGAGCATTCTTTATTCTCCAGGCATGAATGCAGCAAAAACTTAGGTTTAGTGCTTTTTGTGGGTTTTGGGCACTGCTTCCCTTGCTTTTGTCACCATGGGGTTAGGAAACACCACTCAGCGTCAAAAATCATGAATTTTCTTTTCTTTTCCTTTCCTTGAAAATAATTTGCAGAAATGAAATATTATTTGCAGGCCAAAATACATCCAGAGTGAAAATTTTCCAGTCACCAGATGATCCTATGAATTATAGGGTTATAAAAGAATCTATATTTTTTCCCCTCAAAATCAAATCTAATAACACATTTCACCAAAGGAAACCGATCTCATTCTGATTGACGAAATGAAATCTGGAAAAACTAAGAAACACGATATCACTTCGTTACCACACCACCAATTCAAGACCCAAATGCGTCATATATTACATATATGATATGACTGGGAGAATGTATTGATGTTCATGTTGAACATCAACCATCAATGACATAGATGTTGATGGACCCATAAATGGAAAACTAAGCTATGCCCCTTCCCTCACCCTAGCTTCACTCACCCCTCGAGTATAGTCTATATGGCCCTCTCTCTATAGTCGAGGTTGCCTCACCCAGCTAGAGTAACCCTTGTCTCACTTAATCGATCCATATCTATGGATTCCATCTATTACATGTGTGATATGAGTGGTTCATGTTGAGTCCTAATTGAAGGATTGGTACGTTCACTTTTCAATCTAGTAGGAAGGATTGGGTGGGATCTATATATAGAAATTCTTGAAGGATTGGTAGTCAGTAAGGCTTCAGTCCATCTCTCTCTTTTTCAATGGGTTGTTGGGTACCTAGTATGAGGCCATTTCATTTATAGTTAGATATATGGCACCCTTATATTTGTATCTGGGTGCAACATATCACGTATAGAATGAATATCTATCTCATGAATGAAGATATATCTCGTGCATCCTAGAGGTTATCCCTTTCATAGAGAAGGTAAGGAAGTGTCCCAACTTATTGAGTGCTAGAAGGAAGTGTACCAACTGATCGAGTGCATGAGGTGTGCCTAGATATATCCTGAGGATATTGTGCCTTAACAACTGTTTGTTCTTCTCCCTTTGGTCGACATATTTTCACCTAAACTGCTTGAAAATAGTGTTTGTACCTGAACTCTTCCTCTCCCTTTGATCGAGAGGCACCTGAGCACAGTTGTAGTTCAGGTAAGTAAAGGGAGGACATTTATCGAGAGAAGTGTACCAACCAAACCAAGTAGCTCTATATGAGCCCATTTGTATTGAAGTGAACCAACTTCTCTAGTGATGAGGTGTACCAACCAATAGAGCATCTATATATGGCTCTCTATCTCTATCATCTCTATCTATCTCTAGCATATAGATATTATATGATCTAGATACTAATCTATCTTCCCCCTCTCTAGACTAGACCATATAATATATATGATGCATGAATTTACATCACACATGAGGGGCAAGATTCTATTCGATCACTCGACCAAATAGGAATTACCTGTCCTGAAGGATGGATTCAATCTCATCTTTGTAACTATCATTTGGGGTATACCCCATATATTACACCTAACATGACAACCTGATGGTTGTCAATCAAAGATATGGAGTAACGCGGGAATGAAATTCATGACCTATATCCAAGCCATAGACTAGGATCAAGTGTGGGTTAGCAAGAACTTGACACAAAATGATTTGGGCATATACAACACAAAGTCGCTATGGGAGGAACGAACCAGAGTTACCCATCATTGATAGAGCTAACCAGATCCTCTATGAGATGGAAGGGAACATGAAGGGTTGATATTCTCTCCCTTAGTCTCTATTCTCTTCCCTACATTCAATGACATTTAAGACCCGAGCTTTGAGAATGAAAGAGTTACAATTTTTGTTGTAAATGGGCACACCAATTGGAGAATCTCTTTTGGGTAAATGGAGGATGCCCGATGCCAACACTTTTTAGGATTCATGTCCTAAATACTTACATAGGAATAGGACATTGGATAAATAAATAAATGCTAATATGGCCAGGAAGAAATCGATTGAGGTGGTTGGTGCCTTATTGTTTTAGAAGTGGATCAAATCCTTCTTGTTGTATAAATAGGGGGGGGGAATCCATGTACAAGCTCCATATAGTGTATTATAGCCAAAGAATAAGGTTGGGTTAGATATTTTACCAAAGCACTTTCTCTACTACTCATACTCAATTCGGCTTTCTGCATTGGGTCATGGGTCAGAAGGCTAATGCCTACTCCTCCACTTCTTTTCCCCTCCCAATAGGGTCAGTTAGTTTGGGTGTGCCCCCAGTTGATATTCAATCTTGGGGAGCTAATTCCTAAATATGGAAAGAGATAACTAGAGAAATAAGATACTTTCAAGATTCATTATTCTTTTAGTTCAAAATAACTAGACAAAAGAGATGCTCTGACTCACTCCAATGCTCTAAGATAGGGACACATATTTCTAAATAGATGTGGGCCCAATCTTCTAGGAAAAAACAAGGTCGAGTTCTACCTTTCCTGAGTCGAAGGTCAGGGGATAGGCTTCTATCTATGCCACTATTGGTTGGATCCTATGTTCAATAGTAGATCCTAATAGTATAGCATGGTGTATCCCTGGATCTTAGAATTCTAGGAGAAATGAGCAGAAACAGTCTGGAATATTCCCTATGACGGGGAAATATCTCTTAAGTTGAATACTATATTTTAGGCATCCTAATATGGAGCTTAAGTAGCATGCAGGTTAACTTGAGTGAAGGTTATATTATACCTTTCGGGCTGTGCAAAATTGAGCAAAACGAGGTTCTTCCACCTACGTAAAACATTTGGTTTTACCTTTCATGAGCGTATGAGCACAACAAAGGTTATACCTTTCCTGAGCTCGTGAAGGGCTCAATAAGGAATTTGAACTTTAATCTCAATTCAGCCATCAGTCAGTTTGCTACTCCCAAATCTCTTTGAATAATTTCCTCTATATATCATTCTATTCAGTGTCATTTTCTTCGTTTTGTTCTATTCCATCCACCTATTTGTTTATATATATCTATATATATATATCGCTCCAACCTAAGCCCCTTGAATATAGAATTCATTAATAGGGAGAGTGTTCCTAAATGAAATATGGAAAAAAGATTTGATTCTCTAAAACATATTATTATACATATATACTATTAGATTATTCTTATTATATTAGCTCTTTGAAAATATGATATTATAGAAAAATATTTTATCCTATTCATAGGCAATAAAGAGGAATAATCTCAAGACTCAATAGTGGTCAAATCATTTCATAGGATACCCACCATATTGATATTGATGAATTCTCCGGTTACCTACTTGATCTTAATCAATAGTTGTCCATTGGCGATTATATCCTTGATCCTAATAAAGGAATATGCAAGGTCCATTTCCTACTGAATTGATCCTTCGGTTCGCAATCGGATTTATTGGATTATCCAATTGAATGACCCATACAATGCAATGGTATAGCACCAACAACCATTCTACCTTTCCTGAGCATAGAAAATTGAACTACGTGAGCAAAGTGAACTGCGTGAAGATTTACAGTGGTGTGATAAGTGAAGTCTATGCCTCAGCCTATCTCAGTAGAAGGTTCTACCGACTATAAGTTTCTTCTTGAGTGTTCTAACTGAGCTAAGCACCTAAGATAACATTATGAGCTAGCGAACTTTCTTGATCTCACGAAGGTTATACCTTGCCTTGTGCAACAACATACATTAGTATTGTGCTGACACAATTGAAGGCCAGTGAAGCCAACACTACTATGGTTGGTATAGATTCCTATTTGATTGATTGAGTAGTTGGATCTCCCTCAAGATCTCAGAATATCTTAATTGAATAGGTTCATTCTTCGAGTATAATTTAAGGAGACATCTCAGGCCCTATTCAAAGTCACTGTAAAGGAGGCCTTCTCTAGTAATCTTTTCACAATGATCCTAGAGGATCATACACTCCTATGGGAGGGATCAATGAAGAGCAGGATGGGTAGGGACAGACCACAACTTTGACTTATTCCACTTGGCATGATCGGGGAAAACGGGTTTCGAACCTGTAAATTCTAGTGTGATAGACCAGTGAAGGGAAAAACGATTGTACACCACTCCTATTTAAATTGGATGGCATGTGGCACTTAGGCATATTTTATCTTGGTGATTGAAGAAGATCATCGAGTGATCAAGGCATTCAGACTCAAGAGAGCTCAAGAAAGAATGAAATCTTGGGGTTTCATTATCTTAGGAATGCTACGTGAGTTTAGTGTGATTGGAGCAGTTTGCACAAAGACCTTGGGGAATTCTGGGAAGAAGGAGAAGAAGTGTCTAAGGAATGGAAGTCTTGTTCTAAGTGTTTTGGTTAAGAACAAGATCTGCATAAGACAGACCTGCAGGTGCTTCATGGGTTGGCAGTGCAAGTAAGTGGAAATAAGGCAGGTGTGTCTTAGGTTATTTGTGCTTATGTAAAATGAGTCATGGGTAGTAGCTAGACTCCTTTGTATTGTAATCTAGTTGTTGTAACCATATTCATTAAGAAATTTTAGGCACCCTCCTTGTGCCCTAAACTCTGTGTTGTGTGGTTTCTTTATTGGGATGTTATTGTTCCTTGCAATATGTAATTTGGCAAAGTTTTGGATGGCTAAGCGATGAAGTATTTGGTTAAGTGTTTAGTTGTATGCTATATTTCTTGAGATGTTTTAAGGCCACAGTTGGGTGTGGGCCCTTTCTGTTAGAAACTTGTACAAGTGCTAATGTTGGTATCTTAGAGCGAAGGTATGGGAAGATTTTAAGTGAGGAGACGTAGTCTTCTTGCAATTAATATAGGTTTGGTCAAGCCACTGAGTCTGAAGAAAGGCAATTTCGCATGCCTTATGGTGCCTATTCTTGGGAAAACCCAAATTTTAAGCGAAAAATTGGGCAGAAATCCCTAAGGCCATGACAAGTGGTATCAGAGCTACTCTTCACACTTTTCTGAAGAAAAGGTGTTATCAGAGCTAATTCAATCACTCTTCACCGTAACTTGGGAGAAATACAAGGTTTTAGTGACAAGTCTAGCAAGTGGTCATGAAGAGTTGGCTTGAATATGAAGTGGAAAGAAGCATATTTGGTGCTTAGATGCAGTAGGCAACAGGGACGGATTGGTCCACATAGAACTTGGTAAGTTATTTATTGATTGTTTTCAGGTGGAATGTTGGAAAACGTTTGAAGGCTTGAAGATAGTAAGTTTCCCTTCACCATGACTTGGAGGAGACAGAAGGTGTCATTTCATGTGTAATAGTGGTGATGAAGTAGCGCAGTGCCTTGGAGGAGTCGGGCACTATAGAACGTCCAGAATGTTCCTTTCCTTGAAGTCTTCCTGGAGTTAAGTGCAAAAGACTGAGGTAAGCCATCTTGTGTTTTAGGTGGAATGAGCACACACTGCCCGAGGCTAGTTCCCACGCGTTCAAGAGGGTTGAAGCAACAAGGAGAGTCACTCTTTAAAAGTGACTAAGTCTGTGCAGTAGTGAAATAAGGAACATACAATTCCACTTATACTTTATGGTGCTAATAACTCGTTTATGTGTCAGGATTGCATAGACCGAATGGATTCTAGTTGAATACCTTCGTTTGATGTTGTCCCAGAAGATAGCATGTCGAAGTGCAACAGTGGTAGAATTGTAGCGGGAACTTTGGGTGAAGGAATAATTCTTAGCGACAGAGACTCAGTCTGAAAAATTGAAGCAGCAAATAATCGATCCTTGGCGTTGCATGGTTTGCCTTGTTAAATGACTAAGAGCTCTTCAAAAGTACCAATAGACTCTCAAATTAATAGTTGTGAACCATGTGTTGGCTTGAAACTTGGAGAAGTCATTACATATGCAAAAGAAGAGTGAATTGGAGAAGGAGGCTAGATTGTGACTTTTAGACAGTTGGTCAGGGAAGCCTTGGATGTTGTAAAACAACGTTGTAGGGTCTTGGAGGAAGTCATCTTGAAGGAAAACTCCTTGTCCCACGAGTTTCAGACTTTTGTAGACTAGGTGTTGGGGCTCAGGAATATCCTATTTTCATCCACATTTCCCTTCATTTTTCTTCACATTTCATCGCCCCATTAACCTTTCATGATATCATTTTCATAAATATACTTGGGTTTCACCTTATTATTCTCCACTTTATTCATTTTAGTATTAAAAGGGAATTTGTGATTAAATATTAGAAAATCGACATGTTTTCATATATATCTCAAAAATGTGTGAGCTTTGTAATGTGTAGGAATATGTGAAGGATTAATTCAAAAGGACTTCTTGAATACTTCCTCCACCATTTCAATATTTGAGGAGATAATTCAAGCCTATTCCAAGGAGAAGATCATGGAGATTTGGTTGGAATATCTTATCCAAGATATATGAGAGATATGTGTGAGGATTTGAAGGGGTTATATTTTATAATAATGGGAAAATAGTTGAGAGAAAAGTGGATCTATAATTATGAGATGGTTATCTTATCTTCAAGGCTCTCATGTATAAAAGAGAGTGCTCTCTCTTCATGAGGGAGTAGTTGGGTAGTAGAAATTTGAGTAATTAGGATGACAAAGAGAGTAGTCATTAAGATTTGAAAGAGAAAGGGAGTCTAAGCTTTGATTCATGGTTTTGGTTTCCATGCTTTCATTATTCTTTTATGAAGATTGATTTGATTATTGTAATATAAGATTGCTTCATTGGTGAGAGCTCTCATATGTTGGTGTGCCATTCAACTCTTCACATGTTGTATTTTCTCTTCCTTCATGTAGTTTTTCTTTCCTAGATTAGTTCATTTAAGCAATTTCCCATTCCTAGATTAATTTCAATTCCAAGTCATGTGTTTCAATTTCCTTCATTAGATTAATGATTCAATTTCAGTTGTAGCTCAAACATTAGATTAGATTAGTCTCACTTCAATCTTGCATATACTTTGTGTGTGCTTTGTAAGTTTACGAACCTCGGATTGACAAATTAGATAGTTGGGCAAGTACTACAACTCAATTAATACACCATTAGTTCAGCGCAATATAACGACTCTCGTTCCCTTGTTACGATTGTTGTTTCTTTTGCAGGTCATGTTGTTCATTTGAACGGAACAACTGGTGTTCCTTTTGTTACAATTGTTGTCCCTTTGCAAGGGTTGCATCTCTGGAGGACGGGTATTGAAAACGTAAGGTAAGAACCTACATAGGCAACAAGTAAAACACGTGTTCCAGCACCTACCTTCAGATGATGCATAGAGGTTATATTTTAGGACATCTTTAGAGCCCAACATTTTGGCACCATTGTCGGGGAAGCACGATGGATTGAGGTATTAGTTTCTTTTTCATTTTAATTCATGCAAGTGTGATCTAGACGTGTTGGTAAGGGATCATAGAAGCTCGTGAGAGGAGACTCTTCATGTTATCCCTACCAACTAGGTAAAAGTAGTTTCAATTTCTGCAAATTTCAATTTATACAAGAGGGTTTAATTCATTCAAGTGTGATCTAGACATGTTCATAAGGGGTCATAGAAGCTCATGAGAGGAGACTCCTCATGTTCTCCCTACCAACTAGGTAAAAGTAGTTTCAATTTCTGCAAATTTTAATTTATGCAAGAATGTTTAATGCATGCAAGTGTTATCTAGATGTGTTGGTAAGGGGTCATAGAAGCTCGTGAGAGGAGACTCCTCATGTTCTCCCTACCAACTAGGTAGAAGTAGTTTCAATTTTTGCAAGTTTGAATTCCCCAAGAGTAGTTTCAATTTCTGCAAGTGTGATCTACATGTGTTGGTTCTAAGGGTCATAGATTTGCTTCAATGCAGATTCCTCATTGTCCCTACCATCTATCAAGAGAATTTAATTTCCGCAACTGTGAAGAGTAATTTTTTTTTTATGTTTTAGCAAGAGTGTTTTTTTTAAGATTTTCATTTTGATTTGGGTGTTGTAAGAATCATTTTTTTAACATGGTTTAACAATGAATTTTAGCTTGGAACTACTCACTCAGATCCTGGCAGATATCAGGATTTCCTCTTCCCTAGAAGAGGAGATATTGATAAGGATCAAAGATTCAAATACTCCTCCAGAAACAATTCAAGATCCCACGTCTGAAGACTCTTATGCATTTGATGATGAACAATTGACTGAAAAGGAGATCGAGGAAGATGAAGAGGAGTTACAACATGATATGAGAAAGGAACAACATGCTATGAAAGCTTGATCGAATGATGGTTTCAAGAAAGTACTAGGTTAGATTCATTTAGTTTTTCTTTTTATTTTTTTTATTTACAATTTCAACCGCTAATTTCGCACGTTCATACATATTCCTGACTGTCATTTGCGAAATTGAAAGACAACATATTTTTATTATTGTTGTGTGCATGGCTACATTGGCTATTTGATTACATGTAACTAAATTAGAATTTCTAATTAGTGCAGTGTAGGTAAGATTTGATTTTCAGTTTTGTTTTTGTTTTAGAATAAGTATGCTCTCCTCCACTCTTCGAGCAATCCCGAGGATCAGAAAATAGGATGCCTCCCACAGTTTTTCAGGAATAATTTTAAGTTTAATTGATTGACGATACAAACAATTGCCTAATCTATGTTTCGTCTCATATTTTTAATATTTTTTTTATTCCATTTGCTAAAAAGAAAAAGAAAAAATTGAATTTGTTTTACATTTTTCAGTTTTGATTTGCAATAAATGTAAAAAAATAAAAATAAAAATAAAAATAATAGTAATAATAATAATAAATCTTTTTCAAACAAATGAAAAAAAAAAAATAATAATAATAAAAATATTTGTTGTGCAACCATCCTCAACCTGCAAAATTAACACAGTACAACATTAGATGAATAAAGCAAAGTCGAGTCTTTATATGCTAAAACTGTCAATACATGTTGAAACTATGTCGCACCTACAACATTCGGTCAGGTCCATTTTTCGTTTGAATGGCAACAATGCCATCTTTTGCCTGCATCCTTCCACACTGAAAATGTGTGTGTATCACTTGCTCTTGATTGAGTTGCACTGCCCATGTAAAACCTATAGTAATTATACACAAACTCTTGATCCATACATTTGACCGGCTGCAAACACCCTTGAATGATTTAAAACCACTCAACCAAGATCTCGTCTCTATCTGCGATCATTGAAAAAAACCTATAACACAACAACAACAAAATAGTTTTGTTTTAGAGATCTATCTCCAGATTTGTGATAACAAGAAAACTACCCTAGTCTCCCAATGAACAAGGATCCTAACGCAATTCATGTGATAGCTCTTATCTTTTCCGATAATTAAGAAGCTGTGATTTGCTTCCTATTGGAAGCCCTACATATTTTCATTTTTTTAAAGCATCAAATAATAATTTATATAGCTGCCTACCTTGGGTCATACGATTATTGTTCTTCACAAGCAGTTTTTGAAACTACGATTGTGATCTTTCGGTTGTTCCTAGTGTTTTCATTTTCATACTTCGTTCATGACTGAAAGCATGAAAACGAAGCATCAAAACCTGTGATTGGATTACCGCTTTATTTAAAGTTTATGAAAGGTAGATGGCCCCACAGTTTTTGTTAATAAAGATTTTGTTTCCTGCTATCAAGCTCATCTTCTTTATTGACTCCTCAAATGTGAAGTATGCTTATGGATTGTCGTGTGATTCACCCAGGGTCCATTTAATTTAAATGTTGATATATCTTTTGTGTCTTTTGGTCATATGTATCCTTGTTACTACATGTTGGGTTATAAATTTTTCCTCTCCTAAACTTTAGAAACCAAACCCACTTTATTGCGCAATCATAAAAATTAATGAACTTAGTCGTGGCCTGTACCCTGTGGGAGGTGGCAGTCCGACAATGATGAACCCATCTCCTTGAGCTAAATCTGGGTTTTCGCATCTACTCTTGGCATTCATTTCACATAATTCCTTTCATTTGGTATTGAAGAACCTCTGTTCATATGTGCTAGGGTATTGTTGAGTTTTGGTTATGAAATGTCGCTCTAGTCTTCTCTTAGAAACCCTCCCTACTCATTGTGTTTTATTGTCTGCCATTTGTATCCCTATGGCTCTGGTCATCAGGATTGAACCCAATTTCTATCAAACGCTTCTCTTGTGTGATGATGCAAGGGAGGATCTCGAGGGTCAAGGCTGGCTTGTTTTTATTGAGAAATTCCAGGGATTCAACTTGCAAACCGCTCAGGAATTTGCCCTTTCGTTTGACGGATGTCGAGCCAAGGTGGGAGACGTTCAGGTCGAAGTCACAGAGGAGTTTTTAGGTCAAGCAGTGGGTCTTCCTTTGACCGGGTAGAAGTGGTTCAAAAACGCTAAAGTCAAGGAGCTTCCATGTTGCCTTTTCTTCACGTCTCGAAAAATCAATTGTTGCGACAGAGGTATGCCCATGTCCATGTTGAAAACCCGGTGGCATGGATTGCTAGCAGTCTTGAAACAATTTGTGACATGTGAAGGCCATTTTGGTTTTCTTTTTCTATATAATATACGTTTGCTTATGAATTTCATTGGGTTTCAATTAAACATGCCCTATTACCTGTGGAGAAGCTTGTATAAAATGGAAAAGAGGTATAAAAGACAACAATTGGATTCAAGCTTGTTTCACCACGGCCTAATAAAGATATTGTTGGTACATCAATTAAAATTACAAAATGATGTCTGGAACGCCTTCCTAGCCCGAAATGGCTTCGTTAACTCTAATGGTGTAGAGGTTGACAAACCCGTGATAGAGGAAACCATAGTCCCTTCATCTACACAAGCTTGTGTTATGGCCACCCTCAGTAAGCCTATACTCGACCCAAAAGTTGTTGAGCAAATCCATGAACAATGCTCACGACCTAACGCCTCTGCTAAGAAAGAAAACAGACCTGTGGGCAAGCCATCTAAAGGTGATACCGATTTAGGTTTTAAAAATAAAAGGGCAGGTAGGTTGATTTCAAGGAAACTACGAAATAAATCAAATGCTCATGTGATCTCAATCAAAATGATTGAGATCCATGAAAGATCAGACTCAGAGATCGACAGATTCTTGACTGAAGAAGACCCTCCTTCCTTCAAAGTAGATCCCGACCAGGTGTACAATTTCGTGGATAATTTGCCACCCTTCTTAAAACATAGTCAAGTATTTCTGGGTATCAAGTTTGATAACAAACCTAAAGGCAACAGTGAACACAGTCCGACACTCAACCATGGGTATTCTCAAATGGCCGTCACATGTTCACAATGTGAAACTTGTCTGTTCTGGATTGACAAGTATTACACTGACATACCCATTTTACAATCATAGATCAAAACCCTTACTGATCTGGTCGACCCCCTAACAAATGAAAATCGTAGGCTCAATTCCATTGTTCATAGACAAGGAAAACGTTCGAAAACAACAGGGAACATCATAGTGAAAAATGTTGAAAGTGTCACAGCAGTGATCAATTCTAAGATCATGTGAATCGATTTGATTTTCCAGTTAAAGGTAAAGATTTGCCTTTGTCTCAAAATAGTGTTACATTCTTGTTCATAGAATAAATTAGATTTTGTTGCTAAAATAAGACTAGCTACAAAATCAGCAGATTTTGTAGCCAGTCTATTCTTATTCGAAATTTGGAAAATATTGGTTAAATGTATATCTGAATTTCTTTATTTCATCTTTTTCTTTCAGGATATTTGGGATTTTATGGTGACTAAATGATCTGGAGCCTTTTTTGAGCTTATTAGCCATATCCATGGCTCATTTTTGTGTAAACAAGAACAAACTCTTTTTCATTTTTAGAGATTTAGTGTGATTTGGGGTGGTTATATTCCCCCTATTTTTGTAATCAGTAGATGATTGTAGAGATTTAATCTTATCTTATAAGATAAGACAATTACCTTTTCTGAACCCTTTATAAACTCATATTTTTTGTAATCAAATCATCCTTGCCTGGGGCTGAAGTATGGACAAGTAATGCACAGACTTGAATAGAACATAAATACATATTACAGCTTTAGTTTCTTGTGTATGATGTCTTAATTTAAGTTATGTTTATCTTGACATGATGATAGGTGTTGATAGCTTTTGTCTTCATTCTTTATTATGAGTTGGGATAATTCATTTATAAATGTTGTCCATATGTGATGTTTCAGATATTATATAGGGTGATCATCTATTCAACTCAAATGATGAGATTTATATTTAATTTTCTATTGAATGTTTAAATGCAAAGTTCTTACAATAAGATTTATCTCACTGTAATTCCTTGTAAATCATAAGATCACTGTGACTATCTGTATTATACATTCTGTTATTGAAACTCAGTTTCCAGCATATTGTTTCCCATGTATTCGGAACAATCTTAAGGTTCATTGCAGGTTTACCTCTTCGACGAGGTGGTTGGGTATTCTCTATTATACAAACGTTCAATGCATGTCGATTAATTCATTAATAGGTTAGTTATTTTATTTATTTATTGTCATTTGTTTGTCTTCGAAACTCTAATATATGGTTTGGCTTTGACCGTCCACATACTTCTATTTCATAGTATATTTTTATGTTTAATCTTAGATAAATAAAGAAAAAACAACAAATAGTTTATGTGCTTTCTTTATCTGCTTTTGTTAAAGCAACCATCTTCACATAGATTTTCGTGAGCTTAGATTAAAACTTGCAACTTGTATATCATGCACATAAATAAAATAGACAGATCTATTTTGTAAATATTATCTACAATAGTTAT
>SNQJ01S0075818.1:36937-49281 GCA_010110895.2 Picea sitchensis
TTGTCATCCTTATTAGCTAGCACAACTGGCTTTACATAACCAGTATCTACCACATCCCAGACATTTGCACCTAACGACATTATGTAGGTTCTAATTCTAACTTTCCGGAAGGCAAAGTTTGTTCCATTGAATAGAGGGGCCTTATTGGTTGAATTTCCTTCATGGCTTGACATTTTTAAGATCTAGGATCTACCCTTAAATAAAAGGGGTCGGCTCTGATACCAATTGTTGGACAACTGAGAAGGGGGGGTGAATCAGTTATTACCATGCTTAAACAATTATGCTTCTTTTAAAAACTTTTCAAGGCACTCAATGATGATGACAATAATGTAGGGAAATAAGCAATGGAACATTCAACATCAGTCACATATATGAGAAATACAGAGACAGATATTTCTCGAGGAAACCCATGCAGGGTAAAAACCTCTTTTTCTTTATATGATAAGTAATAGTTACATTATTTACATTATCATACATATGAGAACCAACTCATAATGAGGCTACAACCTCAGTTTTGTAAGCTGCTACTTGTTGAGAGCACCAACTCTCTATTTTCTCTAGCACCCACTAGAAGGAAGCACCAACTCCCTGATTTCTCTAGCACCAACTAGAAGGAAGCACCAACTCCCTGTGTTCAAGCACCCACTTGAACCTCTGAGGAAACCAGTCCTCCCTGGCACCTCCCAACCACCCTGAATTATAAATTCTTTGTTACTAAAACTTATTACAGTGATATAAAGTTATTCAATGACTTACCAACCTTGTCGTTGTTTTGTTACACTTCTCTGCCCTGTCTGCATCAGTGTCTTCTGCACACACCTTGCACTTCCTGTTCTTCTGCCTTTTATTCTCTCTGCACCATATCCTTTCAATGCAACATTCTTCTACTGTGCATTTATGCTCCTGTGCTCTGCCTCCTTGCACACCCCTTCAATTCTCCTTCACAGTGACAACACTTATCTCTTCTTTGTTCAACATTCTTATAGTCTCTGTTATCTTTATGCATGCAATATTAACAATGCCTCTGCATGCTCACTCCATGCCAAATTCCTCCACATCTTGAGTGCTCTGCCTCATCATCATTGCGACTCTTCAACTTCTTCGGTGGTTTTTCCCACGCGTTCAGCATCACTGGGTGTTCTGTCTAGATTTCTCATCTTCTCTGGCAGTTAAGGCTCTTCGTCTTCTATGTCTTCGACGAGCTTATCCTTTCTATTTTCAGCTACACACTTCAATGCTCATCCACCTGTCAATCCCTCTAAGAGTTGTCTTCCTTTACTGGATGAATCTTAGAGACTCTTCAGCTCCTCTGGTGATCACACAGAAGTCTCTTTGAATCTTCTGGCAGAAACCATCAATGGTTTCTAGCAGTTTCACTGTGAAGCGCAACATTAGCCCTCTGATCATACTTAGATTCACCTACACCGTTGGATTGTCTCCATGGGATCTTGCACTCATTTCGGCATTTCGACATTCAGCAATTCGTCATTTGCGTGACTAAGTGTCTCGACACTCCCATACGTGATCTCCGAAGCTCTGATACAGAGTTTTTCTGTGCTATCTCCTTCCTCTATATGACCATGGCCATGACCAAGCGCTTATGTATAAAGTTCTTTTCATGAATTCGCATTTCATGAATCTGGAGATGAGGCATCTCGAATCTCCAAGTCACGATCTCCAAAACCCCGAAATGGAGCTTATCTGGACTGAATCCTTCCCTTCTCGTGACCACCGGTAGTGACCATAGACTGTGCCAAAAAGGCGCTTCATATTTCATGAGTTTCCACACCATGCTTCGTTGAACCCAAGTCAGTGAAATTCCAATTGCTTTCCACTTGTCCTATGATTCGACGGTTTAGATCTGATCTTGATTTGATGGCTGCGATTAACTCGTGATATCGCATCTCACGAGTTCTTAGATGGATATTCTCGTCACTCCAAGTCACGATACACAAAACCCCGAAATGGAGTCTTTGACATGCTCTGATCTTCTTCCACATGTCCCTCTTGGATCAACAGTTAAGATTTTATTGTGATCTCGCATATCACGAGTTTGAATCTCTTTCCTTTGAATTTCACGACTTGCGAAACTCTGAAGTGGAGTCTTTGTGGTGCTCTGATCTTTCTCCACGCGTCTTCTTGATCAACGGTCAAGATCTTGACATGATTTCGCATATCGTGATCTCTGCATTCCTATGGTATTGTTTCTTAACTCTCCAAGTTGCAAGTTGCAAAGCCCCAAAGTGATGTAAGCCTGCTAACGTCACACGTGGATTGACACGTGTAGAATAACTGCCACATGTCACTCTGATTCGTGACTTACATGTGCCTAAAATGTCGAATTAGTTTGACACTTGTCATTGCCTAGTTGTGCCACGTGTTCTTAAATGACATGGTTTGTTGACGTGAGTTGGATCGGCGGTCCAGATGTGATATTGATTCAACGACTCAGATCATATTACGATTTTGGCAGTCCTGTGGTATTGTTTCTTGCCTCTCCATGTCGCGATTCATGAAACTCCAATTCGCGAACTCGCTTCACCTTGCACTTTCAAGGATCGTGCAGATTCTCCTAGATCCTATGATGGTCGGTCCTCACGCTCAAATCTAACACCCAAGATATATCCTCCATATCTGCATGCTCTTCTTGTCTATATTGAGATCTGACAGCCATCAAGAATTCTGAATTGTTGATCCAACGATCACTGTTGCTACTCCTCCCCGATTATCACTGCATTGTTGATCATCGTTTTTGTACTTTCCATCAATGACAAGCATGCGTTGCCTATAAAACATGCCAACACAGATTATTTCACCAAATGGTCTGAGGCTGCGCCATTAAAAGTGGTAAAAACCAGTCAGGTAATATCTTTCCTTAATTCAAATATCATTACTCAATTCGGTATTCCTGAATGTCTGGTTTTCGATAATGCTTCCTATTTTTCGTCCCTAGATATGAGTGCCTTTGATTTAGAAAAAGGGATAAAGCTAAAATATTCTGCCAGCTATTACCCCCAAGGAAATGGTTTGGCAGAATCGACAAGCAAGAACCTAATCAAGATTATCAAGAGAACAGTCTCCAAAAACCACAAAAACTGGCATAATGCACTATTCAATGCACTCTGGGCTGATAGGGTAACTCCGAAAACTATTGTTGGTAATTCCCCCTTCTTTCTTGTTTACAGAAGGGAATAAATTCTTCCTCTGCATGTTCTGCTCCCCTCTCTGCAACTATCGCAGAAGGTTCAGAAAGAAGATTGTCCTCCTCTGGAAAGTCGGATTAATGCTTTGTTGAAGTTAGAAGAGGTAAGGACTCAAGCAAAACAAAAACTAGATTAGCATCAACATATTGTCAAAAGCTGGTTTGATTCGAGTTCTGCCTCAGACAGGAATTTTGAGGTAGGTGATCTTGTCCTCAAGTGGGATAAACCTCATGAGGGGAAAGGGGAACATGCTAAGTTCCAAAACCTGTGGTTGGGACCATTCTTAATCGCCTAAAAATTAGGTCCCGGTTCTTTTCGCCTGCAGAATTTAGAGGGACAGCCAAACACCTTTCCGGTGAATGGCCAAGATCTCAAGAGGTATTTTTCTTGACAAATCCTAGATACACCTATTTTACATAACCGTTTATGTTTTGGTTTGTTTTGGTTTTATTTTTCATTTTTCTTTCTTTCATTAATTTTTTGTTTTGGCTTTCTGAGTTAAACATGCCTGTATTATAGTCTAGTTCAAAAGGAAGAACAGAATGCTTCATCTTTAAACAACTGTCAAGGACTGTCAGAGCATCAATTGTTGTATTTTCTTGAGAAAAACGTAGACTAGTTAAAGGTGTTTTTTGTTGAGAATTGTTTTTTGGTTTCAATTTGCATTTGAGAGCAAACACGACTATCATTAAAATCTCTTTACGTTGTCCCCTCTTTTAAGAAAGAAACTCAACGATGCCTTCCTGTCCTCAAAAAATTGGTTTCATCAGTGAACTATTTTCAGACCATGATGAAGGTTAGCAAGAAAAAATTAAAGCAGACAGAAAATAACAAAATGTGCCAAAGACTGAAATTTTCAGCATCACCCCGCTCTTCTGGATATCTATAAATTATATCAATAATTTCCTGAGAGTTGTGGGAAGTGTTTGCAAACCCATCGGGATACTGAACAGGTCTGTTGGCAGTGGTTAAATGCATGCATGGTGCCAAGACAACTTCGTCGGGGTACTGAACGGGCCCGCTGGCAGCGAAGCGATGTCAGGTTAGAGAAAATTCTCAGGTAAAAATAAAGTATTTTTCGATCATAAGCATCCTTCATTCTGATTTGAATTTTCTTGTACAGGATAGAGGCGTCAGAGTGGGTTAATTGACATCCCTACCGAGGCTATGAATGCCTGCTGGCAGAAGTGGCCTTGTCAACAACATTGGAGCCAATAACTTAAACATCGTGGCTCTCATTTGTTAAGTCTATCACAAGATTTCATTTTTTAACGAAAGATATCTTAAGTTGGACCACGTAATGATTGTCAAAGATGCTCAAATGTATTTTAGTCGTTCTTTGATTTGAAATCATTCAAATATTTCTAACCTGAACTCATCAGTGAAACAGAGATAACTGCTTCTCCCAGCGATTCACCATTGTTGGCATCCCTACATATTTTCATTTTTTTAAAGCATCAAATAATAATTTATGTAGTTGCCTACCTGGGGTCATACGATTATTGTTCTTCACAAGAAGTTTTTGAAACTATGATTGTGATCTTTTGTTTGTTCCTAGTGTTTCGTTTTCATACTTCGTTCATGACTGAAAGCATGAAAACGAATTATCAAAACCTTTATTTAAAGTTTCCTGCTATCAAGATCATATTCTTTATTGACTCCTCAAATGTGAAGTATGCTTATGGATTGTCATGTGATTCACCAAGGGTCCATTTAATTTAAACTTTGATATATCTTTTGTGGCTTTTGGTCATATGTATCCTTATCACTACATGTTGGGTTATAAATTTTTCCTCTCCTAAACTTTAGAAACCAAACCCACCTTGTTGCGCAATCATAAAAATTAATGAACTTGGTTGTGGCCTGTACCCTGTGGGAGGTGGAAGTCCGACAACGATGAACCCATCACCTCGAGTTAAATCTTGGTTTTCACATCTAATCCTGGCATTCATTTCACATAATGCCTTTCATTTGGTATTGAAGAACCTATGTTCATACGTGCTAGGGTATTGTTGAGTTTTGGTTCTGAAATGTCGCTCTGGTCTTCTCTTAGAAACCCTCCCTACTCACTGTGTTTTATTGTCTATCGTTTGTATCCCCATGGCTCCAGTTGTCAGGATTGAACCCAATGGCTCTTAGACCCTGCTCCTGTGTGATGATGCAAGGGAGGATCTTGAGGGTCAAGGCTGGCTTGTTTTTATTGAGAAATTCTAGGGATTCAACTTGCGAACCGCTCAGGAATTTTCCCTTTCGTTTGACGGATGTTGAGCCAAGGTGGGAGACGTTCAGGTTGAATTCACAGAGGATTTTTTAGGTCAAGCAACATGTCTTCCTTTGACCGGGCAGAATTGGCTGAAAAACGCTAAAGCTGAGGAGGTTCCATGGAGCCTTTGCTTCACGTCTCAAAAAATCAATTGATGCGACAGAGGTATGCCCGTGTCCATTTTGAAAACCCGGTGGCATGGATTTCTAGCAGTCTTGAAACAATTCATGACGTGTGAAGGTCATTTTGGTTTTTTTTTTCTATATCATATACGTTTTCTTATGAATTTCATTGGGTTTCAATTAAACATGTCCTATTACCTATGGAGAAGCTTGTATAAAATGGAAAAGAGGTATAAAATACAACAATTGGATTCAAGCTTGTTTCACCACGGCCTAATAAATACACTGTTGGTACATCAATTAAAATTACAAAATGATGAACGGAACGCCTTCCTAGCCCGAAATGGCTTCGTTATTTATGATGTTATAGAGGTTGACAAACCCATGATAGAGGAAACCGTAGTCCCTTCATCTACATAGGCCTATGTTACGGCCACCCTCAGTAAGGCTATACTCGACCCAGAAGTCGTTGAGCAAATCCATGAACAACGCTCACGACCTAACGCCTCTACTAAGAAAGAAAACAGACCTATGGGCAAGCCATCTAAAGGTGATACTGATTTAGGTTTTAAAAATAAAAGGGCAGGTAGGTTGATTTCAAGGAAACTACGAAATAAATCAAACGCTCATGTGAGCTCGATCAAAATGATCAAGATCCATGAAAGCTCAAACTCGAAGATCGATAGATTCTTGGCCGAAGAAGACCCTCCTTCCTTCGAAGCAGATCCCGACCATGCGTACAATTTCGTGGATAATTTTCCACCCTGCTTAAAACACAGTCAAGGATTTCTGGGTATCAAGTTTGATAACAAAACTAAAGGCAACAGTGAACACAGTCCGACACTCAACCATGGGTATTCTCAAATGGTCATAACAGCTTCACAATGTGAAACTTGAATGTTCTAGATTGACAAGTATTACACAAACATACCCATTTTACAATCACAGAACAAAACCCTTACCGATCTGGTCGACCCCCTAACAAATGAAAATCGTAGGCTCAAGTCCATTGTTCAGAGACAAGGAAAACGTTCGAAAACAATAGGGAACATCATAGTGAAAAATGTCGAAAGTGTCACAGCAGTGATCAATTCTGAGATCATGTGAATCGATTTGATTTTCCAGTTGAAGGTAAAGATTTGTCTTTGTCTTAAAATAGTGTTACATTCTTGTTCATAGAATAAATTAGATTTTGTTGCTAAAATAAGACTAGCTACAGAATCAACATATTTTGTAGCTAGTCTATTCTTATTCGAAATTTGGAAAATATTGGTTAAATGTATATCTGAATTTCTTTATTTCATCTTTTTCTTTCAGGATATTTGGGAGTTTATGGTGACAAAATGATCTAGAGCCTTTTTTGAGCTTATTAGCCATATGACGCAGGCACGTCCGCTCACAGGATCTCCTCTTCTTCCATGGCCCGGAGAACTATAAGGCTCTTCTATTTCCCTATCTGGAAATATGCACCCACAGAAACTCTCCACGTGATCCCCTCTCTTCACCTATTGGGGAATCGGACTTCACAGTATCACGAGGTCAATGGTCGAATGTTGTACTCTCGGATCGTCGAGACCCGACACCTCAGTCAACGCTGACCTTTTCCTTTACCTGTCAGGACTTCTCCTATCGCAAGTTTGGCACTCACGGTGTTGAGAAACTCAATTCTCTGGCTCCCGAGTCCCGATGCACCGAAACTCCGACACATGTGCGAGTTGACTATTCCATCGCCGCTTCACTCCATTGGCATTTCAGGGTTCGCGGTATCGCGAATCCAAATGTTATTGTATCGGGACTTCTCGCTGAGAGATCCCAATAAGACGTGCCACATGTCCACTGACTTCTGTGGCCCACACTGTCCTTTGACTGTCGGGATATCACGTATCGTGATTTCACGATTTCCGTTGCAATGTTTTGGAGTTTCAATCCACGAAACCCCGATACACAATATACGCATAGATCCAGCGGCCCTTATGGCT
Source organism: Picea sitchensis (assembly GCA_010110895.2). Taxonomy (NCBI): domain Eukaryota; kingdom Viridiplantae; phylum Streptophyta; class Pinopsida; order Pinales; family Pinaceae; genus Picea; species Picea sitchensis. Next base: position 44,505 of record SNQJ01S0075818.1, read on the forward strand.
CAGATCAACGGCTCCAACCCTCCTGAGCTTTTAACCTCTCGGGAATACCTGTAATATCTCCTATACACCTTAGTGAGATCTGACGATCCATGGGATGTCGCGAATTCTCCTTGGAGAATACTGACCGTCCGTCCCTTCCTTATGAAATCTAGGAAATGAATATGTGTTCCTCCATGGAACTCGTCCACCTGCGTGAAAACTTGTGACACTTATTATAGACTTTAATTTGCAGCTTCTCTGCGCTATCTTTCAACAACTTCGAAGACTCTATCCTTCCTGAGCTTTCCCCACGGCCTTCAAGTCTTCTCAGAAAAACCTCTTGCACGCACTCCTTGTGGAAAACCTTCAATCACGTCTAAGTGTTGAAGCTCCTCGACTCTACATACACCTGCAACAACAGTCCTTCAACTCTCACTCAGGTTCGCAACCCTGAACTTCACTTGGCCTGTGCACTCCTTGCACGGCTCCTGTGCCCAACTGCACTCCTGGGTGAATGAGAACAAAAGTTTAACTATCTGAGCCTTTTGTCAACGCACTCCTTGCGGACACTTCAACTGCACTCCTTGCAGGAATCCTTACTCAAATAGAGAAACATTTGAAACTCATTCCTTCACCCTTTCAGATTTCTATTCAAACATGAAATCAAATACACAGCATATAAAAGCAAGTGTATAACAGGAAGCAAACATTCATGAGCATAACATCAATACACAGAGAACAACACAAACCATGGATTTGAATCAAAGCTCTTCTATTAATTCAAATGTCTGTACATGGGTGTTCTTACATAGCTCTCTGCTTTCTCTTGCTCCAATGCTTCTAACTTGATAATGTTACAATGCACAATGAGGGTGTCTATATCCCATTTCCCTCTTGTGCTCTAAAGTTGTCTAGTCTAGAATTAAATTCTATCTACTTTACATTAACTATCTTAAATGCCATCTACCTACTAAGGACGAGAGAAATCCGCTCAAGGTCCATTTAAAATATACAAGTGCGCTTCATCTTAATGACTTCATTTAAGATCGCGCAAAAATTCCAAAGTGTTTTCAAAATTTGTCCTGGCTCATCCAGCTGTCCTTCACTTCTGCACTGGCTCGCTTGATGTGGGAGATGCTCCTACATCATACTCCCTCACTTGAAAAAAATTTCATGGGCTCCTGTCCATGAGCTCCTGCACGGTCTGTCCATGCTTTTGTATTTCTGCTTCATTCTCCCAGCTGGCATCTTCCACTGGATGACCATATACTCAAAGTATTTCTTTCGCATGGTCCTTTTGCTCACTCTCTTGTCCAGTATGCATTCCATCTGCGGCTTCTCTACAACTAGCATCTGTTTCGTCCACTGGATTAGTCTCTGCTTCCTCAGCTCTATATGGGTACAAATCTGAGAAATTGAATATCGGAGAAATTTCGATCCCATCGGGTAATTCAATCTCATAAGCATTTGCCCCACATTTCTTCAAGACCTTGCAGGGTCTGATTTTCTTCATCTTCAATTTATTATATGTTCCTCTCGGGAACCTTTCCTTCCTCATATGTGCCAGAACTAGATCACCAACCTCAAACTGAAGTTGTCTTCTATGCTGATCGGCTCTGCATTTGTATTCCTGACTTGAGTTCAGCAATCGTTGCTTCACCTTGCTGTGAAGTTCTTTTATCACCTCGACGAATTCCTCTGCACTAGCGCTGCTAGTCACAATATTCTCTAAATCCCTCAGTTTAGAAATTCCTCGTGGTTGCATGCCATATACAACCTAAAATGGACTCTGTCCTATGCTCCGGCTGACTGAGTCATTGTACGTGAACTCTGCCTGTGGTAATATGCTATCCCACTAGCTATGGTGCTCTGTCACCAAGCTTCTCAGCAAGTCTCCCAGACTTCTGTTCACCACCTCCGTCTGTCCATTCGTCTAAGGATGATAAGCCGAACTAAACAACAAGTTAGTTCCCATCTTCTTCCATAAGGTCCTCCAAAAATGCCTTATGAATTTCGTATCTCGGTTCGAAACTATACTCCTCGGCAACCCATGAAGTCGAATGACCTCTTTGAAAAACAGGTTCACGATGTGAATCGCATCACTAGTCTTTTGACATGGAATGAAGTGTGCCATTTTGGAAAATCTATCCACTACCAAAAAGATTGAATCAACACCTCTTTGTGTTCTTGGCAACCCCAATACAAAATCCATGTTGATCACATCCCATGGCCTCTCTGGTATGGGTAATGGTTGATAAAAACCCACATTTTGCTTCCTTCCCTTCGAATGCTGGCAAATTCTACATCTGTCTACAAATCTCTTGACATCAGCTCGCATTCCCAGCCAAAAGTACGATTCTCTCAGCTTCGTGAATGTTTTGTCATGACCAAAATGCCCTGCTAATCCTCCACTGTGTTTCTCCTTCAGCAAGTTCTCCCTCATGGAGCATTTCGGAATACACAGTTGATTGCCTCTGAAAAACAATCCTTCCTGGATCATATAGTCTATCCAAGGGATTCTGTCTCTGAGAACTGGATTCTCAGCTGCTTCATACGCCTCCTTGAAATCCTGATCATCAATGTACATATTCCTGAGATCCTCAAAACCTAATGTTTTGACTTGGAACTCCTGCAACAGCAAACACTTCCTGCTCAAAGCATCAACAAATTTGTTAGCAGTACCAGAAATATGTTTAATCACAAAAGTGAAATTCTACATATACTCAACCCATTTGACATGTTTCTGATTCAACTTCTCCTATTGAGTCACAAACTGTAGCGCCTGATTATCATTGTATAACACAAACTCTTTGGGTATCAAGTAATGCCTCCATTTCTTCAATGCCTGTATGATAGCATAGAATTCCTTATCATATGTGGAGTATTTCAATTTTGCCTCATTCAGCTTCTCGCTGAAATACACTATCGTCCTGTCTTCTTGAATTAAGACCGCCCTGATTGCAAATCTGCTTGCATCGCATTTCACCTGAAATGTCTTGTGGAAATCCGGCAACACCAACACTAGTTGTTCCGTAATATTCCTCTTCAACAGATTAAAACTCTTCTTAGCTTCATCTGTCCAGTGAAAAGACTTATGCCGCTTCTTCACTGTATCCATTATTGTTGCGCTGATTCCACTGAAATTCCTGATGAACTTTCGGTAGAAACTAACCAATCCATGGAAACTTCTCACCTCAAAAATATTTTTTGGTGATCGCCAATTCTTGATCACTTCCACCTTATCCGGATCCATCCTCAACTCATTTGTAGAAATAACAAACCCCAAGTAAATGAGCTATGTCTTCATGAATGAGGACTTCTTCATATTTATCAACAGCTTCTCCTATTGTAATCTCTGCATCACCGTAGCCAAATGCTTCAGATGCTCCGTTGTTGTTTTACTATAAACCAGTATGTCATCCAAATATACAATGACAAATTTCTCGATGAACTCCCTCAGGACTTTGTTCATCAACCTCATGAAGGTACTTGGCGCATTTGTTAAGCCAAATGGCATAACAAGCCATTCATACAAACCCTCATTTGTTTTGAACGCTATCTTCCATTCATCACCTTCTCTCATGCGAATCTGGTGATAATCGCTTTTCAAATCAATCTTTGAAAAGTATTTTTCTCCACTCAAGCAATCCATCAGATCATCCAGCCTCGGCAATGGAAATCTGTACTTGATGGTTATCTTGTTAATTTCCCTTGAGTCAGTACACATCCTCCAACCTCCGTCTTTCTTTGGACTGAGTACTGTTGGAACAACACACAGACTCAATCTTTCCCTGACCAAACCTTTGTCCAATAAATCATGGACTTGTCTTTTAACTTCTTCATTCTCCTGCGGCGTCAATATGTACGCGGATTTATTCAGAAAACTGGATCCTGGTATGAGATCAATATGATGACTCACACTTCTCATCGGTGGCAACGAACGAGGTAATTTGTCCACTACTATGTCAGCGAACTCTCCCAGCAGTTCCTGAATTTCATCTGGTAAATCATCCACTCTTGTGCTAGTCAAAACAATCCTCGGTTTTCTGACCACAAAGAATTGTGGATCCTCCTTATTTTTAACCTCATTAAGGAGTTCCTTCCCACTCATGAGAAGTACAGTGTTACTCACTTCCGGCTTCACCTCCTTATCTTTTATCGGAAGCAACATGTGTGTCCTCCCATTCTCCTCTAGGGTGTATGTGTTCATTCTCCCATCATGAATCACATTCTTGTCATATTTCCATGGTCTACCCAGCAATAGATGGCAAACATCCATGGGAATATCATCACACAATATCTTATCATTATATCCACCTATCTTGAATTCAACCAAGCATTGTTTAGTAACAGTTACCTGGTGTCCTTTCTATAGCCACAAAACTCTGTATGGGCTTGGATGATCAGTCGTCTCCAGCTCCAGCTTCTCTACCATCTCTGTAGATATGATATTATCCATGATACCACTGTCAACAATGACCTTGCATACCCTGTCCTTGGTCTTGCAAGCAGTCCTGAAAAGTTTGGTCCTTTGGACTGAACTTTCCACCTCCTTCTCGAGTGTCAAAAGGACTTTTCGCATCATGAGCAATCTTCCACCTTCTGCATCTTCGGCCTCAACATCTCGCCTCTGTGCTTCGGTGATGTGAGCTTCTCCAACATCCTTCTTTTTCTCTAGACACTCATAAGACGTGTGCCCATTATTTCCACATGTGAAGCATGTAATTACTCCACCTCTTCCTCTTCCTCTACCTCTAGTACGAGGAAAAGTGTTGTTGTCAGCATAATCTCCTCTCTG
>SNQJ01S0075818.1:49291-62316 GCA_010110895.2 Picea sitchensis
AAGTGGTTATTTAATAGTTATTTCTTTTATTTCTTTTATTTCTTTTATTTCTTTTATTTCTTTTATTTGTTTCTTCTAGGACTTTTAGATTGGCCAACGAAGCCATTAAACCCGTCAGAGCGAGTCATACCAAATGTCTTGATTTATTTAGACAACCCCGGACCAGACACATTCTTCCAATTGACAGACGGTCATTTTTGCCCGTCAACACTTCCCCGATTTCCATGTTTAATTTGAGCTTCATATCAAGAATTATAATTAGGTTGTTGACTGAATTATTTTACCCAAATCCTAACGATGCAATTATTCTTGTCAACCTTCACCTCATTATTGTTACAAGAAATCATAATTAAGTTACGATTTATGGATATTATGCTGGCCTAATCGACCTACACGTATTCACTGTATTTAAATCTGGATGTGCAGTTTAATAAATCGATGGTGTTTGTTGGTTGTCTAACTAATTGGGATTCATCTAGTCCATGATATTTGACAAATGGGGATGATACCTCGAGCTACACGACCTTCTTTTTAGCCAGGAAATTCTCTCATCCCCTAATAGCCTTTGATCCCTAGCACTATTTTGAGCTACTGATCGCGAACATCCTCTCCTTGTGATTGATCATTGTAGATCACAACACATAAATCCTGATTATCCATTGTGCATAACAATGAGATTTATTCTCATAGGAAAATATCCTCGACATAGCCACAGGCCGAGTCACTTTCTCCAGCATTACAGTCCATAGCCTCAAAATTTTGCGCACGGGGAAGCAAGTTGGTGGCGAACAATCAATTACGTTACTCCTCAATAGACTGTCTCATGATTTTGAAACATAAGTTGCCCATGTCGTCGCAACGCTAAAATTGATAGTCATAAAGAACGATATAGAGGGAAAATGAGTGATCATGATCACAGAGGAAGGTTAAACTTCACATGCGCAATAGGCAACACCAACCATCAGAAACGAGGAATGTATAGCAAGTGCCAGCAAACTAAGAAAATACTATTGATTTTCTGGCCAGATTAGTTTGTTGTTGCTTGCAATGCATGAGTGTATGTCAAGCATAAGGAGAGGTTGTATGTGAACAAAACAATTTAATTTAAAGTTTGTCTCATTCCCCAGCCAGCTCAACCTGCTCAAACCTCAAAGCATAATAATCATGGCTTCTCGGTCGACGTCTTGGAAGGCAAATATGAATTGCAACTTGCAATCAAATACTAACGTGCAGGACGACATATTCCAATCAGTTTGCATGTTCACATTGCATTTGAAGAGGTGCTGACTTGAGTGTCGTTCTCATCTCTAATGCCATTATAATCGAAGCACCTAATGAAACACCTGAACGCCTGGAAAAGTTTGCAGTTGGAAGGTATTAAACAATTTGCAATAGTGCCAACTGCTCCAGGAGTCCACACCAAAGGTTGCCTACTCTTTCATTGGAAATACTACATTCTTCTATTTCATGCTTGTATCATACTTATGCTCAATTACACACTATTAAGCATTTTATGAATTACATACTATTTGTTATGTAAACTATTGTAATTGAAATTGTAGAAATGACAGATTTCTTTATGGACAAGAGCCTGATTTACAGATTTGGTGCAATTAATTACGGTTGGAATGCTTGAACCATGACAGAATGGAACAACCAAGGAGGGCCGAAACAATAAAATTTTCAAGATATATTTATTCTCTTGGTATCTCTGATCGATGTGTTTTGTAGGCAACATGTTTGTATTCTTTACTGATTCGGAAACAAATGACCAAGGATGTAGCTCATAATTTTAATTTTGAGTGTTTCTACCATTTCCTTTTATTTTGGGTGTGTTATAAAAATAAAAACAATAAAAATGTAAAATCATAAAAAAATGATTTCGTTTGTTTTATGGAAACAAAAACAAAAATTAAAATTATAAAACTATAAAAATAACGAAAAATATTATAAAATCATAAACCTCNAAAAAAAAAAAAAAAAAAAAAAACATTGTAAAACTGCCAATTTGCACTGGACATTCTAAAAATTCCTGAGTTGTTTTCACAATTTATGTTTTTCTTTGAGTCATTGTCACAACAATCAAAGACAAAAAACAGGTATGAAAATGCAGTTTATTTCTTTGAGTTGCTCATATTCATACTTATTCCTGCCTTATGATTTTTCACGCAACAATCAATGACGAACCAAGAGCACAACGGCAAAAGATATAAACATGTATTTTTCTTTGATTTGTTGCATTGCACTTATTTTTGCATGATATGTTTTTCGCAAATCTCACAGTTTTTATGCAGAATTTGTACTAAGAATTTTCAGGTTCAGAAACGATTGCATTTTATTGCTGAAGTGATTTTTCATGAATCATAAAACTTTTTGAGAAGCATGCTTTGTTGACATGGAGCTGATCCTCATCATATATGTTATGATGCTTGTTGTTACACAGAAACGTTTTTCACCATGTTTTGTTCACGCATCATGATGTTTGTTGTTACACGACACACATTCACAAAAACACCATTTTGTGTCTTCTTTCCTTGTATTACTCATTCAGAGTATTGGTCATCCATGTCTTGAAGCCCATCTCCCATTGCCTTATCCATCATGACTTCGCACATGCCTATATTTTTGAGTTGCATACATCATTTCCTTCTTTTTAGTTCTTTTTCTTTGTCAATAAAACCAATCAAGTTCCCTTTCCATGATCACATTTCCTTGATTTCCTTATCATATACCCTATTTCTACTGAGACCTTTACATCTATAGTCCTACCAATATTTTCACAAACTCTTGTTGATTGATGTGGGATTCCTTAAGGCCCACCTTTCAACAAGTCTTGCCCCATCAACCTCAACACCTTATCTGGGATATAGACTAGAGTTTATTTTGAGTACCTGGAGGCTTGCATGCCTTAATGGAAAGTTCTCTCTCTGAAAATCATGGGAATACATCAATGCCACTTGATCGTCAGATCTTGCAAGTGGCTCGACATCATCTCATTCATTCTCACTTTGCAAGATGTACTCGGGTACCTTGGCACTCATTGACATCAATGGTGACTTTGTCTCGCATTGGTTAATGGAATACATCAATGGTCGATAATCCAATGACTTATTTTCATGCTCGACATTGACACATTCATTCGGATGACTAGAATTGTACCATTGGGTTTAGTAGCGGGTGAAGACTATACACTTTTTCATGACCTCATCAGCAGTTGCAGTAGTATGTTTCAGCTATATGAGAGTACTACAGTTCCACTTTTGTACTTCCCCTTTTCCATGATTCATTCAGAATCACTTCATATTCCTCCACTTCACATTCTCTGATCCAACAGACAGCATTCAAAGCTACAGCAGCAATCGCCTTTCATATGATCCTGCAACAGTGACATCTTCCATGCTGCACTGGCCACATCAGCCATATTCCTATTGCATAGTTCATCAACACAAGAACCAACATTCTTTATATTCATGGTTGTCACACAAGAACCAACCATAAGAAAATGTCAATTACTCATGTAAATCCCATCCTGGAAACATTCATTATCATCACTCAAAGCCAACATTCAGATGCCAAAATTTCTTGAGAATACCCATGCATGGTTGCATGAGGACATGCAACAAGTTAAGTTGGGGGGTATGTTGGGGCTCAGAAATGTCCTATTTTCATCCACATTTTCCTTCATTATTCTTCACATTTCATCGCCCCATTAACCTTTCATGATATCATTTTCATAAATATACTTGGGTTTCGCCTTAATATTCTCCACTTTAATCATTTTAGTATTAAAAGGGATTTTGTGATTGAATATTAGAAAATCGACATGTTTTCATATATATCTCAAAAATGTGTGAGCTTTGTAATGTGTAGGAATATGTGAAGGATTAATTCAAAAAGACTTCTCAAATACTTCCTCCACCATTTCAATATTTGAGCAGATAATTCAAACATATTCCAAGGAGAAGATCATGGAGATTTGGTTGGAACATCTTATCCAAGATATATGAGAGATATGTGTGAGGATTTGAAGGGATTATATTTTGTAATAATGGGAAAATAGTTGAGAGAAAAGTGGATCTGTAATTATGAGATGGTTATCTTATCTTCAAGGTTCTCATGTATAAAAGAGAGTGCTCTCTCTAAATGAGGGAGTAGTTGGGTAGTAGAAAATTGAGTAATTAGGATGACAAAGAGAGTAGTCATTAGGATTTGAAAGAGAAAGGGATTCCTAGCTTTGATTCATGGTTTTCATTTCCATGCTTTCATTATTCTTTTAGGAAAATTGATTTGATTATTGTAATATAAGATTGCTTCATTGGTGAGAGCTCTCATATGTTGTTGTGCCATTCAAATCTTCACATGTTGTATTTGCTTTTCCTTCATGTAGTTCTCCATTCCTAGATTAGTTTCATTTACGCAATTTCCCATTCCTAGATCAATTTCAATTCCAAGTCGTGTGTTTCAATTTCTTGCATTATATTAATGATTCAATTTCAATTGTAGCTCAAACATTAGATTAGATTAGTCTCGCTTCAATATTGCATATACTTTGTGTGTGCTTCATAAGTTTATGGACCTTGGATTGACAAATTAGATAGTTGGGCAAGTACTACAACTCAATTAATACAACATTAGTTTGGCCCAATATAACGACTGTCATTCCCTTGTTATGATTGTTGTTCCTTTTCCAGGTTGTGATGGAACTACTATCGTTCCTTTTGTTACAATTGTTGTCCCTTTGCAGGGGTTGCATCTCTGGAGGATGGGTATTGAAAACAGAAGGTAAGAACCTACATAGGCAACAAGTAAAACGCTTGTGCCAGCGCCTACCTTTAGATGATGCATAGAGGTTATATTTTAGGACACCTTTAGAGCCCAACACTAGGCAGAGGAATAGTCGCAACCCAATATAATACCTTAAATTTGTATGGAGGATGTCACAATAGTACAACAAAGACCCTTGCAAGCATTGGACGAATACCAAGAGCAACAAACTTTGTGGGAAGGACTGGAGGGTTTGGGTGCCTTGATAGCAGGTCTGGGAAAGATGAAGAAAGAAGAAGATAGTAGACTTGGTTTGTAGTTGGAACCAGGGCAGTTCATGTTTAAGGAAGTAAGCATCGGTAGGGTGGTTGGCTTAGTTAAAGAAGTAAACTCGCAGCTTGGTGATTGGGGTAGAACAATTGGTTTTACCATGGTACCATCGGATGACTTAGAAGTTGTTTGATAGCAGGAGTTTAGGAGGAAGGCATAGAAGGCACCAATCCCCCACCTTGATCACTAGTTGAATATTGATGGTCCCAAGATCCATGATGTTCTTACTATGGGGAGGCAGTTGGTTCAATTGTTGATGAAGAAGTCGATGCGGTTGGTGAAGCAAGTGATTAAGAGGTTTGAGTAGCAGCAGACCTAAATAAACTACCAGCACCAGCAATAGTAGATCCTATTGATTTTAACCCAACAATTTCTCCAAGTGATGAAGTTTAGTAAGACATTGATTAAGAAGTTGATCTAGCTGTTGATTGAGTATATAATGAAGTTGTTGAAATATACGATGCTATGTATAGGAGTGGAAACGAGCGAAGGGAAGTTGCAGGGTATGTATCTCAAAAAGGAAGGAATGCAAACTACTATAGAATAGGCCATGTTGCTAGCTAATATCCTAGCTATGCTACTACTGTAACCCATGTCTATGGTGCTTTCTCAGATGCCTTCACCTCTGGTGGTTGTGCCCCTGCGTTTAATGTCTTTGCTTTAGTTGACGAGTAAACAATTGGTGCTTCGGCTGGGTCCAATTGGACTTGGATGGAATATAATGCTTGGAAAATCACAAGCTTAATATATGTATATAGATGCGTAGAAGGAGAAACAGGAAATGACGAAACTCCATTTCTAGGAACTGATTCAACTCCAACTCGATCTTGAACTTACACTGGAATTGGATCTACTACGGGATCTGCTTACTCCCCTACACCTAGATTCGTTGTTAAGGTAGGTTATTAAGAAGGAAGAGAATATAGGAGCTAAGAATGGGTGAGTGACTTTGTTCCTTTGGTTTAGTGTTAAATATATATCGAGGAAACAAATGGAGGCTATCCCAACCTGGTAATGAAAGCCCTATAACTCTGGTAGGATTTTCCTATTAAGCCTTCGATCCCCTTTTTAGGCACTTCTTTGTGATATTTTTTGGTGTTTATATTCCTTTTTACTTCTGATATATAGTTCTGGCGTCGCTAACTTATTATTGAATAGGATTTTTTAATAGATATAGATAATTGGATTATTCATATCCACGAGATAACAATTTCCGGTGTACAACCACAGTGCTAAAGTCGAAGGTCACGCGGAGGCCAATGCCAATGCATGGAATTTTGATGCCCATAAAGATGTCGATGCAGACACCAATAATGAGGCTGAGGAAAATGCTTCCCTTGAGCTTGAGGCTGATGATAAGGCTGATGCAATGCAGAAATGGGGTTGTCTAGTTCCAACAAGTTACAAGAGGTTTTGTATAGTTTCAAGATTGGCTGATAAGTATTCCTAGAACGAGGCATTAGGCCAAGTCCACTTTATTCCGCTGAATCAAACTCAAAAGAAGATGCCACAGATCAATAAATATGCTGCCCACTAATGGTTGATTATGAACCCGTTTGAGGATATGATCATGCTAATGTGCCAATGGATAATGGCTTTGGAAATGATGAGGATTATGTTGAGGATTCGTCGGAGGAAGATGATGTTGTGGCTTAACAAAATATTAGAATGCAGGTGCAAAGTCAATGAGGATGATTATAATGTTGGTGCAAAGACCAATCTGAGACCTTCCTTCCCTTATCTTGTCCTTCCCTTATCTATGGGTTAGTCCTACCCTCCCTTATCTATATCTATGGATATCTCTTTATTTGGCTTTCAATTCTCTTTCCCTTCCCTTTCCTTTCCTCCTTTATTTTCCAGTCCTTCCGTTATCTATGGGGGCTAGCTAGAGGGGGCTTAGCTAGGTTCATTAAGCGGCTTGGTTCTATCTCCCTCTAGTTACCCACCCACTCTAGTTACCGGTTGACCCCTTCCTTGTTAAACGGCAGAATTGGGTCTATATTTCTCTAGTTACCCATGAATGATGGGCTCTTCATGTGCTACTCCTTCACAAGATTCCAATCTCCTTCCTTAGTTCATGAAGAACCCTTTCAGTTTAGTCAGGTACTTTCTCGATCGTATCATCGGGTTGCATCATAATAGAAATGAAGAGAATATAAAGAGCCTGTTCGGTGTGTCTGTTTCCACCGAATGTGAAAGAAACATATGAAAGGAAAAAGTTCATCAAAATCGATGAATAGGCAGCAGAGCTTGGTTGGGTTTTTGTTATTCGATTGACCAGTAATATTTGATTTGGTGTTTTGTTTTATCCTAAGTGATATGGTGGGGCCCAGTCATTCTACGAGTTTTCTTTTCCATTCACATTATTCTGAGATCCGCAATCATCACTTCATCCTAGCGATTATGACGGATCTTGGATCCTAACCGAGCCAAGCACAAGCATGTATGTACCATAGATATTTAGATTGGTGGAATCTCTCTTCACATCTCATTTTGTTTACCTACTCTCTCGTTCATCGAACAACTAGCCTTTGAATTCCTCCCAAATTCCAATATGCGAGCGAGATGATCTTCCATTATTTCCCCTCAATCATAGCGAGATGATCATCTACCGCCTTTCCCACAAAGGTGCTTCTATCCACCCAACCAAGCCCTTCAGTGAAGAGCAAAGATACAGTCAGTTGACATGGAAAACCCTATATTTTGTGTTGTGAAGAGCATATTGTAACAATGTGCTCTTTTTACGTTATTCATACATATCAAGAGAGCATGCATATATACCCTGGCCGTGCGACCATAGAAAACACTTCAAGAGTGCATTATTTCTTTCTTTAATTAATTCGAATCAAAGATGAAAAGCGATTATGTCAGATATTAGGCAAAAAAGAGAAGAAGATATTAGGAAAAAAAAGAGACATGTCTATATAATAGTGGATGAAAAAAGCTAATAAGATATAATATAAGAGTGTTCTCCCTTATTAATATGAATCAAAAAAACCTTAAGTTCAGGCGCCTTTAATATACTCTTTATATAGTTCTTATGGTTCAATGCCCTCCTCTAAAGTACCACTCATTTTTCATATTACGTATGTAATAACGATAGTTCAGGTTGTTCCTCTCCCTACCTCAAGAGATCTCTCCATGGAAGAAAAAAATCCCCATCAATGGAGGTAGGTGGTTAGTTTGTTGTTGTCGCGAGCTGCACTTCCTCCCCTCTCCTTGTTTGTTGAGGGTTTTGGCCCTCTCCTTCAACCATCAAATAACGTCTAAGATTCCATTTATAGAGATGTTTGTCGATGAAATAACGTCTAAGAGTGATCTCTAGGCGAGAATGAATAGATTAATATGGCAAGTCGACAGTGAATGAGGATAATCTACCTTCTAAATGGATGGAACAATATAAAGGATTCTCTTCCTTAGTTAATCTCCTTCCTACCCACGATTAACTACCCTTAGTGAATAAGGAAGATATACCCCTATACCCTAGATTCTCTACCTTACTTCATCTCCTTAGTGAATAATGATTATCTACCTTATAAAGGGATGTAACAATACAAGAATGGGACAAAAGATTTAACACAACGGTTGATGATATCTACGATGACCGCCAGTTAAATCAAATCCCCTGACCTTATAGCTCTGATTCTCAGAGTTACTTTAGATAAAGAGAACCACGTATTGATGTGTAAGGTATTGACTCGTGGATTGGTGGAATTTGCTGACCTTTGTGATTTGGTAGTCTTTATAAATATAAAATCAAGATGTGTGTCTGAGACGATGGATTCCTCAGTGGGTTTCTGAAAGAGTCAATTATTAGGAATTGGATTTTGATTTGAATCAAATATAGTTAGCATAGATTAACCCACTTACTAAGCGCAGTTCATCTTCATTTCCTCCCCTATTCTGTGATGTTGTGCCTCCTTTATTTCTCAGGCAAGAATGTACACTTTATTCGTATTCATTGTTTTCATTAGTTATCCCTAGCGTAGTTAACCTCACTAACTTTTCGCAGTTTCTCTTTGTTTGACCTATTCTTTTACTGATTTTATATAAGTGTAGTTCACACATTTTGAATCAATCATTTATTTTTAGAAGTCGTTTACCTTTCTAGCTAGGATCTGGTATAGCATTCACCGAGTACCTTGCCTTATTATCTTCCTTCAGTATCTTGCCTTATTATTTTCCTTCTTCGGTAATATTTCCCTACTATTCTTACTGAAAGACTTCCTTCAACGATTTTCCCCTACTATTTGCCCAAAAATAAAATTAATTCAATGTTGGTTATCCAATATTTTTCTACCCAATAAAACGATACTTCAAGGTAAGGCTCCTACTATAAACATATAGGAGAAACATTGGAGTTTAAGAGGGATTTTACTCTATGTATATTTCGACAAATTTTGCAGTTGTAGTACCTATGCCAAAGCTATTGGCACTTCCTCCTCCTCCTTCCAAATTGGAAAGCTTCTTAAGTTGGAAAATTCTTGAAGAGACTCCCCCTTTATATGACACAGTCGATAGAAATGATGAAGACACTAAGGATGACATTGATAACATCCTCCAAACCCATGAAGTGCCATATTTTGGTAAAATTAGATTAAAGAAGAGGCTTAACAATGCCATCAATAAAATTATGGAGTTTCAATAGAATGGTGTAGGAAAAACTAGACAGTAAAAGAGGAAACAATTTTTCTCAGCTGTGAGTCTTGAAGTCGTCGAGTAGGAAAAATAAATTGTCAAATAATTTACTCGCAACAAAGTCACAATTGCTAAGTAGGTACATAATTTTTTCTCAGAGAAATATAATGCTTCGCCCGCCAAGAAAGTAATATTCGAGGTGTCCGTGCCCTCCAAGCCAAGGAATGCTGACAGACCAGCGCAGGAATCCATTCGGATGTAGCAGCAAGTCGATATTGATATAACATGGGATACACTACCATCCCCTCCAACCCATATCACATAGGAGAAAAACACTCTGCCTCCTCCAACATCACCATTTACAACCGCATACAATGTTTCACCTAGACTGTTGGCGCTACTTTCCAGCATATTATTGGCAGGTTTGAATCCCAATTTTACTAATCTTACTGAATTATTCCAATAACTTCATGTTGAAATGGCCCTCCCACCTCTGGAAAAATATGTAGTTAGGCCACAATATGTTGTGGCTGAAAATATCCCCCCCTCCAACACCTATTCTCTTACCTCTTTAGCAATTTGTGGTCCCTTTGTCCCAATCGTTGGTGTCGTTGTTATAAATCCCAATAACTTCTATCCCTTCTTCAGTATATGATCTTTTGATAGTTTGATTATCAACTTCTTTTTCCTTCAGTGCACTGGCCTCTTCTTCAGCCCCTTTGACTTCAGACTCCACACCCTCATCTCAGTTATCTTTCACTTTGACAACTTTTGTTCCATCTTCAACAACCCCTCTACCTTCCTTGACCATGAGAGTATCTTCATTGACCCCTTAATATTTCGCAACCACCTCTGCATCCTTGGTTGTAATCTCTTATGTTACCAGCACTTCCATATTTGATTCATCGTTGGCCACTACTTCGACTATCAATGCATTTACAACAAATCCTTTATCATTGCCTCCATTTCCTTCTGCACCATTATCCTATGTATCTTCACCGAATCCACTACCCATTACTTCATTTCCTCTGCAGTATATTCCCACATCTAGTCCTATCATGACTATATCCACTACCATTACCCCAAAACCTTTAGTCACATCCTCTTTGCCAACAGCAGATTCAAATCCAGCTACTCAAGCTTCTACTTCGTCGACTGAGAAATCACCTAAATAGTCGACCAATACTCAGAATGAATCGACAGGAATCCAACCTTTTTCCATACTACTTAATGTGAAGGCCACCACTGACTCCAAGCTCAAATCATACTCCATATCCATCAACAAGGAGATAAATCGTCGGTGGAATAGTGCCAATAATAAACTTAGTAATTTCAAGAAAAAACAGGAAGACGCATGGAAATCCTGCAAATAAATAGTTGAGAAGGACCTTACCTTTGCTCACCTTCAGGATTCAGGACCTTACCTTACGAGATGGAAGGTTGACTTCTTCATTACCTAAGTGATGTTTGAGAAGGATAGGATTTATTTCCTCATGATCTAAGGGTGATTATATTATATAATATGTGTTGGATATATGAAGAGTTGACTCCCTTCAAAGGGGGGATAATCCAGGCCTCCTTCGCTTTCCTCTAGTAATAAAGGACTTACATTTGCTTAGCTCCAGTGATAAATACCTTACCTTATGTGCCTTCCAATTCACTCCCCTTCCAGGTAAGAGGACCTAGGAACTAATTGTTAAAAGGAACTAATTTCATTTATTGAGTGAAGAATATGATACTAAATATTAAAATTCAATACAAACATATGGCATTAAAAATCCATTTTAAGATAAAGTAAGAGGATAAAATATAAATAAATTTCAAAATCATAGTAGTTACTCATGGTTATTATATGATTTAAAAAAGATTTAGTGAATAAAATATACGTAAATTTTAAAATTATAGTAGTTAGTCATAGTTATTATATAATTTTTGCAGGAAGAGAAACAAGATAATTATGCATTTTGGATGGTGTATTGAGTATGGACATAGTAATAGAAACACATCTAAAATGTTTTTCCTTTCATGCTTACTTGTTAATAAATATTATCTTGTTTGATATATACATAACTCTGAACCCCAAACTCCACACTAACATAGTACAACACTCACTTTAAAAGCATTTACGACTTTAACCATTAAAACACTTGCATGTTGGAACTTATAAAATTATTTTGAGATGTCTCAACTTAATAGAATCATGGTTTAATCATATTGAACAATGCCACAAGAAAAAGACAAATACGTGGAAATTGACATCTTCATCAGATTTCACATAAAGATGAGTATGTCGGGTTTGATCTTTGTTGGCATGGATGGACAAATTCGGTCCTGATGAATATGATGATGATGACGATGGAAATGAAAACCATGATTATGGCGATGATGAAGAGAATGATGTACCTGGGTCTTAAAACCCACCCATACCATCAAGGCATGCGCCTAGTCTAAACATATAAAATTTCAATACATACAGTCACATTTTGAAGAAATTTCAACATTTTCCCCATTCACTACTCACTGTGCGGGGTCGGTGGATGACATTGGTAATGGGCATGTTGGAAGTTCTAATACATTTCAAGAGAGTTTGGACAAATATTCTATAGAAGGTAATGACAAATGATGACAAGAAGATCGACGTGCATGATGAACATTGATGAAAATGTGGACAATATCGAAGATTATGTGGGGACAGCATACATACTTGAGTCTTGAAACCCTCCCATACCTGTTATCACCGAAATTTCGTCTGCACATGGCGACAAGAACTCTGCATCGTCAAAACAGCAATGAATTCATTCATGGCACTGAATTAATTTCACAGCATTCCAGAAGGGTCAAAAACTATACAAAGTAACCAAAAATTGAAGGGCGCTTTACAGCAGTTTGGTGCGTGCGCACATGCGCAGGACAAGAACGTACCATGCGCGCACGATGCGCGGCTGTCAACGAAAAAACCCACGCACCTGCTAAACGGCGCATTTATTACATTGGTCGGCCTCCCAACCACTTACGGACCAGCTCCCAATCTGATTTGACTCCCAAATCCAAGCTGAATCTGCAGGGTAGGTGGGTTAATGACCTAATGAATCCCTAAAGAGCCCCTTTTCACACTTTGAAGAGGTTACATAATCACCCGGTGATCTGCTATAAAAATCCATGAAGAACCATTGTTTTCGCAAGGAATTTCAGGTATTGTTATGCTGCTAAGATTGTCAAGGGCTCATTCTTTGACGATAACACATTGGCAACATTTCATAGAGCCATTCGCCTCTCCATTGAGTGGATGTGCT
>SNQJ01S0075819.1:8317-36927 GCA_010110895.2 Picea sitchensis
GACCTTGCATACCCTGTCTTTGGTTTTGCAAGCAGTCTGAAATAGACTGTTTCTTTGGGATGGGTTTTCTGCCTCTTTCTACGGCTTCAAGAGAACTTTCCTCATCATTAAGGATCTTATGCCCTTAGCATCTTCTGCCTCAACATTCCATCCTTGAGCTTCGGCAATGTGAGTTTCACCACCATCTTTCTTCTTATCTGGACACTCATAGGATTTATGTCCAATCTTTCCACAGACAAAGCATTTTACTTCACTGCCTCTGCCTCTTCCTCTTCCTCTAGCTCGAGGAAAAGTATTTCTATCAACATACTACCCTCTCTGTGAGCTTCCTCCTCTCTCATGTTCAGTTCGAGGTTTCTTCCCCTCTTCTTTAGATTTCTGAGTTCTGTCTTCGGTAATTGTTTTGCCTCTGGCTTGACTTCTACCTCGGCCTCTTTGACCTTGTTTCTGGCTCATCTTCTCTTCGGCTTTCAGAGCTATCTAATAAGAATCTTCCACATTTTGAATGGTCATCATGCTCATCTCATCTTGAATTTCATACCGTAGACCATTCATGTATCTGACAAATTTTTCATCATCGCTTTCCCGATGACCTGCTCTGATGTTTATCTTGTATAACTCTTTAGTGTATTCTTTCACTAACATCAGCTTCTATCTCAAATTTGTCATCCTCCGAAACAGAGTCATTTGATAATCCCTAGGTATAAATTTGTCTTTCATCTTTGTAACCATTCTATCCTAGCTTTTGATTTTTTGTTTTCCCTTGCAGTGTCTGCCAGCCTGCAGTTCATCCCACCATAGTGATGCATGCCCTTTAAGTATAGTAACGACATGTTTGACCTTCTTGTCTTCCTCGATATTCTCATAGTCGAAGTACTTGTCTAGAGCTCTAATCCAGTCTAGAAGATATTCAACATCCAGGTTTCCCTCATACACTAGAATGTCCATTTTTTCTCTGGCACCTATCCTTGCAACAACCCTGAATAGGCATTCATCTGCAACATCTTCGACTGCAACTTCTTCTTCTTCATTTCAGCTTCATTTCCACTTTTAGCTTCACTGATATCCCCAACATCATTTGTGTGCCTCTTTTCTGTCTCCATGGCATCAAGACTAGCATGTAACTCATGCATTTCTCTTTCCCTTGCTAGAATAGGCATTGGCATTGGCCTGTCTCTTCTTCTCAGCGGCATGGCTGTAAAATGTTCCCCTGTTCTCTCTGCTATAGAAAGAAAAGAACTTGTTATGAAATTTGATACCACACTAATGCGTATCAGACTACTGCTTTTCCTCTAGCTCCTTCTACCTGAAATATATAGATAAAATTGAGCTCTGATACCACACTGACATAGACCCCGACCCTTGGGCCAAGATCCACGCAGGATCATTCCAAATATTCCCTTGAGTCCGATTGACTCTTTGATTTCCCCATAGGGAATACTTCACACTGACAAACATGTTTATTCCACAGGTCCTTCTAAGTTATGCTTGCGTGATCAACTACTGACGTCAACTCCACAACCGACCAACAAATGTGATCGAGGCTTTTTCCTTTTTGGGATTTCAGATTTCGTGATCTTGCGAATCCTATTGTCGAGCCCCTTGTCTCTTCAACCTCCAAAACCTAAAACATCAACGAGCGTTGACTCATTCAATGCGCCGAACACACGCCTCTTGTTGCCACTTATTTCTGCTTTTCAGAACTTCAAGGATCGACCAACACTCGTTCCTCTTCCCTTATGATTTTTCGGTTTTTGAAATTTCCCCTTTTGGCGAGATCAAAGGTCTTTCGGGATTTTCCCCGAAGCTTGACCACTCCCTTGACTTCCATCGCACGTATCCTCCGATTAATGCTTAGGACCCACCTTTTGGCTTTTTCCTTTTTGCAATTTTGGGAGTTGCGTTGACATGCAACTTTGTCTCTTGACTCCCGGAACCCTAAAACCTGATTGGGCCCATGGCTATTGTCCTTCAATGTTTTGGGAATTTTTCCTTTCACTCTTCGGGATTTCGCGACTTGCGAGATCCACAGCAGAAAGGTTCCTCACCTCCCGAAACTCTGATCTCCGAATTCTTGAAACCTTGCCTCCAACGTGATCTACGATTGAGATCCTCCATGATCCGATGACTCTAGATCTTTCGGATTTTCACAAACCAGGAGTTTGAAACTCTCGATTCCAAAGATCGCTGCCTCTTCTACTTCCTGACACCTGAAGTGCCTAAATGCCAAAATCTCGAAATTCACCCCAAGGCACATCACATTTCGCGACTTCGGGATTTTCAATGCCAATCGTCCCGACTCCTTGTCATTAAGATTCCCAGTATGCCAAACCCCGAAATACCGAAAGTTCACACTTGATTATCCTTTTCGCGAACCAGGGTTTTGACCTACACTGCCAACTTATGGGTCTCGAATTCCCGAAATGATTTGATGGCTCGGACAGACCATGATCAATGGTCCACGTTGATTCTTGATGTCAGGGTGGCAAATTCATCCAACTCCTAACCACCTTTGTAGCTCCTCTGGATCCTACGGTCCCCGCGATTTCGCGAGTTCTCCTCGGAGAATTCTGAC
The DNA here is from genome assembly GCA_010110895.2 of Picea sitchensis. Taxonomy (NCBI): domain Eukaryota; kingdom Viridiplantae; phylum Streptophyta; class Pinopsida; order Pinales; family Pinaceae; genus Picea; species Picea sitchensis. The sequence goes on from SNQJ01S0075819.1 coordinate 10,893, forward strand.
CACCTGATTCACTCCTCAATGACTTCTGCGAGACAAATCAGTGTTCTGCCTCTTGAACTTTTCTTTTATGATATTCTTTTGACTTTCGTCTCCCTTTGGACACTTCAAAGGTACTATCCCTCCTGATCTTTCACTTGCAAACTCAAGTCCCCAAAAGGAATTCTGCTCGCACTCCTTGCGGCAATCTTTCAAATAACCTCTGGTTATTTGAGTCCTCGACTCTGTGCACTCTTTTCAACAACAATCCTTCCACCTTCACCTTAGTTGATAAATTTTAAGGTTTCAACTAACCTGCGCACACCTTGCACGACTCTGTACTTCACTTTCACTTCTGCTAGTATGAGAGCAACGATATCTCTCCTGTGCTTTCTGAGATAAAACTTAGACTCTTGTCAATGCACACCTTGTGGACGTTTCACTACACTCCTTGCATGAACTCTTAGGATGAGAAACAATTGAAACTCATTCTTCTCCTCTCTCAAACTTCATATACTTAACATGAAATCACACATTCAATAAAACATTGAAACAAATGCATAAAAAGAGAGAATAAAACAACTGTAAGCATACCATTCAGCAAATGTAGACAGTAAGCATCATAACACCATGAAAATTGAGTCAAATCTTCATATATTAACTCAAGTGCTCCTATACATGGGTTCTTCTCTACAGTTCTCTGCTACAGCTCAACAACTTATGAAATCTCTCTTCTTCTGTTCTAATGATACAATAATACAAGGGTGAGGGTGTCTATATCCATTTTCCCTCCTACACTTCTAAAACTATCTAATATCTTAATTGAAATCTACCTACTTTCATTAAACATACTTAATGTCTATTACATCCAGCAAATGAGAGAAAATCACTCAAAATATGTTTACAACATGCAAGTACGCTTCCTTTAACTACTACATCAATATCTGCTCATTAATTTTTCAAAAACATTTCAAAATGTGCAAAATGTGTGCTGCACTTTTCCAGCTGTCTTCCGCCTTTATGCTTGCTTGGCTGGTTGCTTACAATGCTCCTGCATCACATTTATAAAGAGACAATCCAACAGTTTATTGAGGACACACCACACATTCTACGTCATACAGTTGAAGAATACAAACAAATCATGTGATTCAAAGCAAGGATACACCACATGTACATTCAAGAAAAAAGGATCCAGATCAACAATGGTTTCCGACTAGCTACAAACTGACATAACATGATGTCAGTTAGATTATAAATGATTGGGAAGCAGAGTGGAAAACCAATGTGTTGTAAACAAATAAAAAGGAGACACAACATCGAGGGCTTCCATGCAAATATAGTTTATTTGGAATCCCACGAATAACAAGGGAATAGTGCAGACGACACTCAAACAACACCGTCTATTGGAGAGAAGAGAAAAGAGCATCCAAAGGACTGATCAACAAATAAACAAAAGAAGAGCAAATCCTTAAAGGAATCATCTACCCAAGACTTAACTAAAGATTACTTGGATAAGATTCAATATTAGGTGAAAGAATTCACTGAGGAAGCATTTCAATGAGAAACACATAAATAGGAGTAAATGCACCTAAATGTGCAGGCACAAATAACTACATTGTGCTAGATTTTGGAATCTACCAAGATAGTGCTAGAAAGAACGACATAAGAAGAATAGATAGAGATAAAAACAAAGACAACAGAGTCACGACAGATGACATCTCAACCATTATCAACATCAGTAGAGCACTAGATCATGAAGATATCAACAGAGGCCATAGAGTTCCCCACAACAGAAATGCATAACACACAAGCATTAAGTCATATTGACTTAGTATTGTCACAGTTACCAGTGATCGTTATACATATCTTGCATAAAAGTGTCACACAAGAGATCCAATTGCACGTAGAATCGTTTTCTATGGAGTTTTTCAAAGCGACTGCAAACAATGATGCACTACATGCAAAATACAACAAACTCATGCTAGAATAGGACGAGGCTATGCAAAAAACAATGAGATTGCAACATGAAGTGCAAGAGGTATATAACAACATCCTAGAGCTACCAATGGAAGTAGATACTCCCTTGGAATATCAAGTGAAAAATATAAGTTAATCCATTGAGGGCTTCCATGAAAAGATAGTTTATTTGGAAGCTCACACAATTCCAAGTACCCCACCAGGATAAAGGGAGAAATGGGAGAAGAAAATCATGATGATCCTGGATATTATTAGGAGTTTGTATGAGGATTACAAAAATTTATATGAGGAGAGTACACAACTATGTACTCAATCATTGGAGGATGAAAAGTTACAAGTAATAGAACAAAGATTATAGGTTGTGCAGGAGAAGGATAAAAAGTTTAAAGAAACAATAAACACTTTTCCAACAACATAATGAATGGTTGCAATAGTTGAGAATAGGAAGTTGTACCTCGAGATAAAATAGATAATAGATGAACAAAAAACTCTTGCACAAAAGTTTGAGCCACTACAAGAGGATGCATTTCGAGTGACAAAAGAGCTTGTGACTACACAAGGCATAGTAAAAAAAGAAATGCAAGACATTGCATATAAATTGAATACCCCCATTACCGTGTAGACAACAGAGATAATTTTGTGAAGAACATGAAAAGGAGAAGGTCGAAACCACAAAGGAAACTTTTCATAATTTCGTTGTGATGTGCCAGGAAGTGCAGCAGAAGGCTTGCGTGGTTCGGGACGAGCCATAGGTGAGTGTTGGGAGTCTATTGGGACCGTTTTTTAGAACTACGTAGTGCACACAAAAGAAGGAAAGACAGTTGGTGCACTTTCAGGGATCAACGCACACAAAAGAAGGAAGATCGTTGGAAGTCGTTAGGCATTTTGGGTCCATATATAGGCTAATCCCCATTGTAATTGTATAAATATGTAAGGGTTTTGGGATAGATATTATGCAATGTATGAAGAGTGAAGTAGGAAAGTAAGTAAGTAGTGAAGAGCGACGAAGAGATAGGAGAACAACAAGGGATTTTTGTATGAGACATAATGTATGATCGCAGTGCACATATTTTGTAATGTATGTTCTGAATAATATAATAAGAAGTCAGTCGATGTGGATGTATCCCATGTTGGGTGAACCACGTTAATAATGGTGTCTATGTGTTATGAAGTACTTGTTTTTATGTTTATTGCACACATATGATATATGTTTTGTTATTATGAATATGTTACGTGTTAATATGTTTTTGTGTGCATGATATAATACTAAATAAATGCTAAGGTAGAATGGTTAGAAGGACTACATCCCATCCTTTCATCACGAAACCTAGTTCCTGCAGTCCCCATAGATATCTCGAGTGATAATTCACTTGCTTGCGGGTGATGCCGAAAGGGATGGTATCTGAGGGTTTTGTTGGTAAATTCATGTTGAACCTTGGATCTCCCCACTGCACACCAACACATGACCTTATTTAGTTATCTAAAATCAATACATAGCCTTAAGGTTCTATGTTTCTTGTTCACAAAAAGAAATGGGGCTCCCCAAGGAGACACACTTGGGCATATATACCCCTTTCTTAACAATTATTCAAGTTGCATCTACAACTCTTTCAGCTATGGTGTGCCCATTTTGTAATGTCTCTTGGACACTATGGAAGCTCCTAGCACCAAATCAATAGAGAAATCAATGTCTCTCTTTGGTGGAAATACTGTTATTTCTCTAAAAACATCTTCAAAATCCCTTAAGACCAGATGGTATTCAATGATTTGAAATCTATCCTTAGTTTCCTCTTCCATATGGGCTACAAAATATGACATCCCTTCCTGAAACACTTCTTCAATTGCATAGTTGAAATTTCTCTAACAGCTACAAATCTTGGAATGCCTTGAACCTTGCCTTGTTTCCCTTCTTCATTAAGACATGTGATTGTCTTATTATATTAGTCTAGGATATCATGGTTTTTTTCCAACCAATTCATGCTAATTAGACAATAATATGAACCCAATCTTATGATGTTTACACCTACCTTTGTATTGATCTCATTCATATCTATTAGACAATCTTTAACCAACTCGTTGATTTTTCTCTCAACCCTTGTGGCTAATTGAACTAACCAAGATTTCTTATGCTTACTCCTTTGGAAGTGGAATCTTTCAAAAATGTTAGCAACTATGTAACTTTGGCTAGTCGAATCAATTAAAATTTATATCGGTTGGTTATCAATCTTACCTTCTACTTCAATCATGGGGGATTGATATTATTCTTTCTTGTTGTCCAAAACTACATAAATCCTTGGAATGTTTCCTCCCATGTCTTCCACTATCTCATCTTCCTAAATGTTGTGGACAATACTCATTATTTCCCCTTTGTTAAGGCGGTCCCTATATAGGTGATTTCCCTCGCATCCCTAAGATTGTATAGGCTTTTGGTTTGACCTTTTCCCAAATGAATCTGTAGTCTTGTGTTCAATTTGGGTTTACTGACCTTACTATTTTTCTTGGGATTTATTCTTGAAAAGGGGTATCTTAAAACCTTTTTTCCTTTGATCCTGCTTACCCTTCATATTGTCATTCCAATCGTTTAGGAAAACCGGTCTTCCTCTGCTCTTCTCATACATATGCTTTAATCTCCTTATGGATTCTTCCAAGGTATCGGGGTTATCATATTGTATATTGTCACTATAGAAAGAATGTAACCCACTTAGGAACATTTTTATTTTGACCTTCTCATCCTTTATGAAGTCAACAAACTTCAACAATTCAAAGAACCTCTTCTCATATTTTTCCATTGTCATGCTTCCCAACTTGAGTTCAAATAAATCCTTCGTCTGCCTTTCATAGTAATGTTCGGACAAAAATTTCTCTTGAAAACATCTTTTAAACTACATCCATGATATCCTCTTCTCATCAAGGTGCTTGATTTTCTTAATTTGATCCCACCACATGGTTGTCTTTCCTTGCAAATGGTAGGTTGCAATTCTAGCTTCTCCTGGGAGGGGTAATCATGCAACTAGATATATTTCTTCATTTCAAATAGCCAAGCCTGAACCTCTTCCCATTTCTTGTGCTCAACATTGAAATTTGGTGGCTTGATATTCATGATCTCACCTTGCAATATGTTTTCTGTAGGCCTTATTCTTTTCCTTGGGTTACCCCCTGTCCATGAACTTGCATGAGTTATTCTAGTGGACTGCTTTGGAGAATGATGGAACCTACTCATGCTTCTTGATTTCCTATCATTTCCATGATCATATCTTTTTCTATGGGATTTGGACGTTATCCCTTGTCTAGAAATAGATGCTTTCTTAGTTCCAGAGTCCTTGTTAACTTGATTATGTAACATTTTTAATCTCTGAAGTATCTCTTCCTAAGCGTTCATAATTCTTTCATTATTGTCTCTATTAATAATCCTTTCATAATCCCTTCTTCCATTTGACTTTGTCTTAGCATTACCCATGTTGAAATGTAGACCTATAACCTATTCCTTATGGTTGTATGACCCCTAAGCATCATCCATAACTTCAGTACTCATATAAGAACCCAATTTTTTTTCCTATAACTCTAATTCTGCAAGAAATGTGTGTGTAATTATTAATGTTAGAACATGCATAACATAAAACAATTCATCAATTAGAATATAGGTTATGCTTTATCCCAATTTATGAAGCACATAATACACCAAATTAAAATTTGATTCCTTAAATGCATTCTTATCTTAAACAACTTTCCAACAACTGTACTATGCCTCATTCTGAGTTCTGAGTGAAACAATACAACACCCACATCAATTTCTGGAAAATTAATTTCTGAGAAATATCTTTATTAATTTCTGGAAAAAATTATTTCCCAAATAAAAATTATGGGTTGGCATATGTCCTCTACTCCTCAATACCTTTCCAACAACTATTCACTTTCTGAAATCCGAGCTCTAAGATGAAAGTTATGGTATGGAGAAGTTTTGATTGTTTTACCCAATTTATCCCTGTATGTTAAATGTGACTTCTTTTTCTTCCTGCACTTTATACATACCTAGATCCTAAATATGGCTCCATGGATGTCTTCTATGGATCATAATATTTCATATATTTCTCATGTTCCCCAAATGAACTTATGAGCAAGGATTTATGCCCTTTGGAAGTAATTCGACACTAAAATTTTACCCTTACCATTTTTGTTGTAACTTTCTCATATGAGCTTTGTTTTGCGAAAAAAATAGCTTGTTGGGAAGCACCCATCGAGCTATTTTATTTGAGATGTAGAGACACAATGTACCTTGTTATACTCTATTCTCATGGGTTTTAATTGGATAAAAATGTCATTTAGGGCCTCAAAATTGCCCTGCAAGTTAATGACCTTCAAAAATATGAAAAATTCGAAAAATTTCATATAAAATTGATTGTTTTACTGTGTTAACAACCATTAAATATGATCTGTTGAAATAAAATTGGGTGAAAAACTAGTCGTTCATCCGACTCTATCATCCATCGACGATCGACATCCTCCTTTGGGTGCACACAACACGTTTTCCAACCTGCTGACTTGACTGTCGACCATCGTCTAATTCCCTTGAAAATCGATTTGAAAAACAATGCTAAACCAAGCGACCCAACCATCAGTCATCAATCATAGACTATTTGTATTGGCAGATGAAAATTCCTCACCAATTTAGCCAATGCTCAACCATCAACTATCGATCGTTCCTATTGACGAATGAAAATACTTCTCCACTTTTGCCAACCCGACCATTGGCCATTGGCCACTTCTAGGCTGACGTAACAATTGCTGATATGGCATGATGTGTGGATGCTAATGTGGCATGAAATGTTGTATTTAGGTTTCAACTTGGATGATGTACTATGCCATGTGGATGTTGATGTGGCATGACACATCATCACCCTATTTCCTCCATCGACCATCAGTTATTTATATTGGACAACTTGAACACCTCACCGAATCAACCGATGCCCAGCCATCGACCTATTAGCCATTGGATATTTCTATTGATTGATCAAAAAACCTCACCAAGTTGGTCAACTCTCGACCATCGGCCCATCAGTCATTGATGATTTCTGTTGGAAACTAAAAACACTTCTTCGAATACGACCAACCCTCGACCATCGACCATCAGCCATCGGTGATGTCTTTTAGAAAAATCAACTCTTCACCAATTCAGCGAACCCAACCATTGGTTGTCGATGATTTTTGTTGTCAATCTTCAAGACAATATTATATTGACCTTCGATCGACTCCCTTCTTCCATCCTCTGAAAAATAATCTAGACCATCGATCTGATCTATTTTCCAAATGGTCGAAAACGAAACCTAGTTATTGATTTTCTCAAGCTTCCAAATGAATGGAACCTTATGGATTTTTTTATTTATCAAAATGAATTTGGTTCATTGATCACAATATCAAATATGATCTCGGTCATTGATTCCCCAAACATCCTACAAGTCCACAATGACCATTAAAACATGAAATTTGACCATTCTATGTCGAGTTCAGTTTTGCAACTTACATATTCACACCCCAGTTCATATCTTCAACTTCCTTGAGGCATTTAAACTCAAAATTTACCCATGAATTTGGGGATCTCGCTCCAGCTTCTCCGTTTTTCCCCAAATTCACACAGAACAAGGTCTAAAGCAACGAATTTCACCAATTTGCTCTAGTTCTTGGCCCATAAAAGCCTGATGTTTGAACTAGAGGCTCTAATACCATAATGTAACGTTCCCTAGCCCATCTAAGGAACCTTATGGTGTGAAATACACTTACAAATTAAAAAATATTCTATCTAATTTAATTCATGTAGCTTCCAACTACAAATTAAAACCAAATTTAGATATTGTTCACTACCATTAAATTGATGCATCTACAACATACTAAAATATACATGAATGAAACTTAATAATTCAACACATCAGCATATAAATGATTCTTAAATACACATAGTTCATGGATAATACTTTAACTCATAAACACAACACATAAACAGATAAAACACTTATCTTATATAATCAGTTGTGTAACCAACTGCTTGGTACATACATTCCACCCAACCATAGAGAGACTAATACAAATCTCAATAGTCAGTCACCCCCAAGCTGAGGCTAGTAATTCACAAAAGAGGGTGGCATCCCATTATCCACTCACAACTCATAAAACACACAACCCACTCGTATTCCCCTACAACTGTCTCGATTTTCCACCAAATCTCTTTCTCTTGACCATCCCAACCCAAGGAATGTACCCCTTCACTAATCTTATTCCCTCAGGTGTCCCATTCATTTATCAAGGTCTCTCTAGCAAAGGTAACTAGGAATATCTCAGTTTGGAACTCAAGGGAAATCTCTTCCAGGAAAACTACCAACAATCAACAAAAAACACTTGATGTTATAGTGAAAATCACATAGGAGTTCACTCCTAAGGCATGAAAACATCTCTCTTCAGTATTAAACTCCAAAAATTCTCCAATATGCTCCAACATACTCTAGAATTTTCCCTCCGTGGATTTTCCATCTCCTAGCTCTGGTCTCTTTCTCTCTACATCTTTCTCATCCAAAACATTGATTGTCCCCAAGACTATTGTAGCAACCCATATGGATTTATCTCATTTTTATTTCTTTCTTGGCTCACACACTTCCCCAAGATTATTGTACTTGGCCCCCATGCTCCCAATAACTATGGGATGTGAATTCACCCACCCACCCTATTACATGCATTCAATGATTGGCTTTGGGAACACTCAACAATAAATTAGAAGGTTCATATACCAATAATAAATTTAGGGAAAATGGGTTGAATTAATATACATGAGTAATTCCCCCTTGGACCCCTCTTTGGAATTCTCTTTGACCCTCCCCTCTCTTGTGGATTAATTCATCTCCCATATCTATCCATGTACCCTTAGCAAATGACATCATATTTTAATATTAAAACATAGAAACACAATTCACATATTACATAACTTGGTCGTAGCCACATATTAAATCTACATTAATCATTAATTAAACTGGGGATTATAGTGGGGATGTAACAATATAAGATAACATGAGTGATGAGAGTCTCAAAGAGGAGTTTATTCTTGTCCCATAGTAAAAGGTCTATCAATTTACAATTTTTTTCAACCCTATAATAATATTTAGACCCTCCATGTATCCTTTTCTCAATTGTTATAGTTCCAATTGAGATTTTGATGAAGATAAATTATGAGATATTTGTATGAAATCACTTCCTCCAAGATGATGTTGTCATACAAAAAATTAGCGTAAGTGATATTATTGGATTTAATTATTACAACCTTTGTTTTGTCAGTGTTAACAGTCGTACCAATATTAGAGAATAAATCCTTGAGAATTTTTAGTTGTTTGTCGAGATCATAGGGACTCCTCACCCATAGGAACTTCACTAAGTAGACAATACATTAACACATCCATTCATAAAGGGGTATAAAAAGGGGTCAAAAAATAAGGTAATATATTGAGGTGTATTAAAGGTGGAGGGGGGTTTTAATCTTAAGAACCAATATAGGTATCAGTGGGAGGAAGGTGTGGAGGAATGCTCTATGGATTCTATGGGGAGGGAAAAATATAAAAGGTTTGGAAATTCCAAATCACTTCCAAATCCTCCTCATTTTTTCAAAACATTTCCTCCTCCCCTACTCACAGTAACACCTTGGCTGAAAGAGTCAGACTCGATTGGAAAATCATCTAATTGGAAACTTGTGCTTGATTGGTAGCATTCTACACTTCATAGTTTACTCTTGGTTGAAACAATCATCTTTCATTCACTTTTCTTGACTGTTGTAGCGTTGAGTCCTATGAAATCTTCATTTGAAATATTCTCATTCAATGATCAAGTGAGCCTAGGATTAAAAGTTTCCTTTTCACTAGTCATTTTCATATGATATTTAGCATAATATATTACTTCTCATTTACCATAGTTGTGTTTTCAATAATCAAAAGTCTTACTCATGTTTCTTTTTTTCCCATTCCTTAGATAAATGGATATATAGGTTGTTTTTCTCATGCATGCTTGACTATAACAAAAAATAAAAGAAATTAGACTTCATAGGGCCTCATGTTGTACTTCTCATCTCTTTCATATATGTGGTGAGTGATGCCTCCTTGAGCTACCCTACATCTATTATTAATGGTATAAAATAGGATGGCATGGGATTTTTTAGGAAAATATAATGGTTTTTATGGAACAAAAATTAGGTATTAAACTATGTTCAACAGTTGCACATGACTATGCCAAAGTTAAACAGGGAGATAAAGGATCAAAGTCAGTATTTGGATTCATGTTATTTCCCATGAATATATAATGAATCACTGTATAGAGTTTGATAAATTAGTTGTGGCATTATTTATGGGTTACTATGCTTTAGCCTGAAACCCCATCCACCTATTCATTTGATTAAATGGATATGTAATTATTATTTTGTTTAGTGATGCAAGAGAATCACCAACAAAGAGCGAGTGGAGGACAAATCAACACCCCAATGTGCATTTTGAATTTAAGAAGGCGTATCACACAAATATTTTAAAAGACTGTAATTTAATAACTTCTTAAATGCTTAGAATTTGAACGATTGCGTGAGATCGATGGGGAATGTATTTTATTTTAATAAAGTAGCTTGCAGTACAGATTAGAGAACTTGATATTATCTGTCTGTCACAAACATTTATTGTAATAAATCCTTAGTATTTGAAGATTTTATTTCTGATAGGATAGCACTAAGGTAGTGAGAGGGAAAAACTCTATGATCTCATTTTGTATAAATAAATGTAATGTATGCCCAAATGAGGTTGTTGATAGTTGTTGCAATTTTAGCTAAGATTATTGTTGCTGAAGGCTATTGCTGTTGAAGCTTATCAAAGTTGTAAGAGTCCATGTACATATCATTTGAATGGATATAACAAAGAAGTGTTGTTCCAAATGTTTGGTGTTGCAGTTACTGTGTCTATATAAATGAATGCATGGTAGGATTTCTATTTACTTGCAATTCTCTGTTATTACTTGTTCTTATGTTATGAATGCATTTACATGTTTGAATGTATGAATTTGTGAGATATTATATAAGTTTCAATTGTTTCTCTTCTACGAGCCTATGCAAGGAGTGCATAGTGTCTGCAAGGTGTGCGTTGACAGAGTTTGTTTTGACTCTTAAGCTAAGAAGAGACAACGTGAAAATTATGGTTGCAAGGAGTGCATAAGTGTCCACAAGGTGTGCATTGACAGAGTCTTTTGATTCAGGAGCTCAGGAAAAGTAAATTAAGTGTATTTGTAGAAGAGTGTGAAGAACTATTGCAAGGTGTGCATAGTCTCTCAAAGAGAAGCTAAGTCGTGGAGGAAAACTTGTTGCAAGGTGTGCACAAGGTCAATTTCGACTAAGTGTCAAAGAAACCGCTCTGAGGAGTTATCATTTTAAAGGAAGAACAAGCTTAGGAGGGAGAGAAAGTGAGAATTATTCAATAAGGGAGGAGCCCTTGAAGATTCCCCAATTAACGATAAATATTCGTTCAGGAGGAAGCAAGATCATTCTAGGCATCATATCTAGGAGAGTTGCACAGAGGATAGTTGTAGAGCCTTTCAGTAATTCATGGTTTGGAGGTGTAAAAGTGTTGTAAGAGTAGGGATCTTTGAAGTCACGAAGTCGCGAAGTGATCCTATCCGTTTGTTATGAGGAGGATATGTGGTAGCAGATTAGAGAGTTCAGGAGATAGAGTTTGGAGAAATCGCGTGGAGGAAGTGAAATATTCAGTAAGTCACGAAGGTTAAAGTGAATCTGGACCATCGGATCCAGAAGGACAAGCGGTAGATATCCGTTTGTTTCAATGGAAACACGTTTAGGAAGAAAGCGAGGGTGGAGGTCGGAAAACTATCGAAGCCTGAAGTTAAGAAGAGAGTTGGCCCAAGGTTATATCCTGCGTTCATATGAGAAGAAGATCCTAGTAAGTAGAGCTAATGCCCACTAGTTAAAGTTACCAGAGGCACTAGTAATGACGGTGCGGGTAATTCAAACCTAAGAGGTAAAAAATCAGGGTCCTGTGTAAATTGTTCCAGGGTTTCCTAAGAGCCTGAAAATCCAATTCGTCTTAAGTGTTTTGAAGAGCCTTGACCAGGAGGTCACAAAACCCCTAGGAGGGGAGGGGGCTGCATCAAGTGGTATCAGATACATCAAGTGGTAGTTTTGTAAAGGAAATATTTCATCACAATGCTGCCTAAAATACATGTAGAGCCACTTGTATATAACAAAGAAGTGGAAGTTGAAGATGTTGTAGTAGAGGATGTTGCAAAAGAATGCTTGTTGAAAACAATTGTGAAGTTGGGAGCTAGAGCGAAGATAGACATCCCGATGTATGAATGAAATTTAGATGTTGAAGAATTATTGGATTTGATAAGGTCAATGGAAAAGTACTTTGACTATGAAGACGTCGATGAGGAGAACAAGGTGAAACATGCTATCACCAGATTAAAAGGACATGCAATGTTGTGGTGGGATGAACTGTAGGCTGACAAGATTAACAGTTGGGACAAAATTGTAGCCAAGTTGAAATCTCAATTCATACCCAAGGACTATCAGATAAATCTGTTAAGGAAGTTGCAGAACCTGAGATGAAAGGGAATGGAAGTGAAAGAGTACACAGAGGAGTTCTACAAGTTGAACATCATAGCTGGATAGAGAGAGAAAGATGATGAAAAGGTTTCTAGGTATATAAATGGCCTGAGATGTGAAATTCAAGATGAAAACAGGATGATGACAGTAAGGACAATGGAGGAAACTTATTAGATTGTGTTGAAGGAAGAGGAGAAGTTGGACAGAAAATAGATCCAGAAAAGGAGAGGAAGAAGTATGAACAGAGGCAAGGGAATTTCCCATGACAAGGCCCAGAAACCCAAGGGCGATACTGGAAAAATACATAGTAACTCAAAAAGAGGAGGAATTTACCGAGAGAGACAGAGTGGTGGAGGAAATTATTTTCCTTGAGGAAGAGGAATATACAGAGTAGGAGAGGTGAAGTGTTTTTCCTATGGAAATACATGACACATGTCTTGGGAATGCCCCGAGAGAAAGAAAGAAGGAGAAGTTGAAGCTCACATTTTGGAAGTGCAGAAGTGGAATGTGTTAAGCCCTAAAATTGGCTCATTACCCCTTAATTGGGGCATATTATATTAGTAATGTTATTTTATTTATGATGGATTTAGGCCATTAGTTGTAATTATACATCATAGTCTCCTATATATACCAAGGAGACATTTTCATTTTGAATCATCTTGTACTTGAACATTTAAGTGGGGTAAGAGGAGGTTGCCCCCTCGAAGAGGCTAATTATCTAAAATTATCTCTTTTTCAAGGTTTTGAGTACTTTTTCTGAGGTTTTTCTATGTTATATTGATATTTGGTTCTTAACATATGGTTTCAGAGCTCAAGGTCTTGGGGTTTCATTGATACATCTGAGACACCTTGGAATTTTTGCTATAACTTGTTTTCTACAACATTTCAGAAGGAACGGCTTGGAGGATATTTAGTAGACGGATCAAGGTACGTTGGGTTCAAAATTCAGCTCCTGAGGCCTTATACTTTCGGAGATACAACTTGTACAAGATAGGGTTATGGAATCATCCTGAACTGAGTCATTGCGGAATTTTCGCTATAACAAATTTTAAGTGGGGTAAAAGGAGGTTGCCCCCTTGAAGAGGCTTATTATCTGAAATTATCTCTTTTTCAAGGCGTTGAGTACTTTTTCTGAGGTTTTTCTATGCTATATTGATATTTTGTTCTTAACATATGGTATCAGAGCTCAAGGTCTTGGGGTTTCTTTGCTACATCTGAGACACCTTGGAATTTTTGCTATCACTTTTTTTATACAATTTTCAAGAAGGAACGGCTTGGAGAATATTTAGTATATGGATCAAGATAAGTTGGGTTCAAAATTCAGCTCCTGAGGCTTTATACTTTTGGAGATACAACATGTACAAGATAGGGTTCTGGAATCATCCTAAACTGAGCCAGTCCATAATTTTCGCTATAATTTTTTTTTTGTAACATTTCAAACCCTAAACTCTGAAGTCTATTTACATAAATTAGTAAGGTGTCTGTGGTAAAAAGTTCAGCTTCTGGGTCATCTTAAATGTGTAGATACACCTTGTGTAAGATAGGGTATCTGACTAGTCCTATTGACTAGTCTTAAAAAGGTGTTCCAGCTAAAAGAATCATAACTTCTTCCTAGAGTATCCAAATTGAGTGAGACTGGTTTCATTGGATCATGGACATTCTGTAGTATTTCGAGAGCGAGTTTCATAATTTTATGTCAATTATTTTGTGCAGGGAACGCTATACAAGTGAGGTATCCTGGAAAGGCCAAAAATCGGCAAGTTGGGGGAAAGTTACTGTAAATTCCACTTGGCACATCCAATTTTGATCAGACCTATGGAATTGTAGAGAAGAAATATCAGAGAACTACATAAAATAAATTTTCATACCCATAAGGGCCGAAACTTGGGAGATACAACAGAAGAAAGATTGTCTAGCAGAACCACCTCAAAATCAAGGTTCAAAAGTGATACTTGGCCAACATGCCACATCAAGGTTCAAAAGTGATACTCTGGCCAACATGCCACCCAAAAGGGAAATTATACACCAAATAACCCCTCCGTAATAATCCTACTTGGATTCTTGATGAAGGTGGAAGAAATGCGAGGGACATAAAATGATTTACAAAAAGAAGATAGTAACAAAGATGAACTGCAAGAGATGATGGAGAGGGTTTAAAAAGGGGATCATGGAAGTATTGAAATTTTTTGTAACATAGAAGACACCTTAAAGTGAAAATGTGCATCCCATGAAATTCATGATGAGGACACAAGGAAGGTGAATAATGAATGAAGAAACTCCAACTTTGCTTTGAATACCAACCACGCTCCTATGATTGATGAGGAAGTTTGATGGCAAGGGACCAATCACATGGATACTCGTGATGGAGCAATTCTTGATCTCCATAATGTGCCACATACACAAAGGCACGAATTGCTTCTCTTTCTATTTAGAAACCAATCAATTTTGTATGGTATCAATGGATTTGTTCTCGAAATCACTCGCCACTTGGACAATTTTCACTAAGAAATGATAGCACACTATGAGGATACACAAGAGAAATACCTTCTTTAGCCAATCGACAAATCTCAAGCAAAAGGTTCAAGCACGAGCACATTGAGAACTTCCAAAGATTGAATATAAAGGTAATCGGAGAAGCTCTAGATGAGCACTTGATTGATGTATTCATAGGAACTTTCAAGGATAACATTCAACATGAGGTTCTCCTTGGGAAACCCAAATCATTAGAGAATGCATTTAAGGTGGCAAGAAATTTTGAAAGTAAAAATATGGCTATACTACTAGAAGGACCTCAATCCTAACATCTAGAGAGAATAATGCTCCTTCTTCTAAAATCTTGTCAATTGAGGAAATAAAAGAAAAGGTTTATGCTTTAATTGTGAAACAAGTACAAGAAAGGACATAAGTGCAGGAGAAGAAATTATTCTACATAGATTGTGAAAGGGAAGAAGAACATGAACAAGAACCATCTCAAGATAAAACGAGAAGCAATTTCATCCGAAGAGTTGACTCCCATGATATCGTAATGCATTGGCTGGAATTAGCACTCCCCAAACCCTCTCAAGATCGAAGGATACATCAAAAGAAAAAAGGTAATAGTCCCAATTGATTTTGGCAGTAATCATAATTTCATTCACTATAAATTAGCCAAAGCTCTCAATTGCTTTGTATATCCAAATGAGTTTCAAGTAATCGGGACAAATGGATGAACTATCAATTGCTCAGAAAATGAAATAAGATCAATATTACTATGGGGAATTTGTAATGAATAGTCCAATGATTTTATACCCATGGGTGGTGCAGATAAGTTCTAATTAGAATCCAATGGTTACAATCATTAGGAACGTTGGTTTTCTTAATTTTCAAGAACTTTTCATGAAATTTCTATTGAAGGAAAAGAAATTGAGTTATTTAAGAGGTATCATAGGGAAACCCGGTAAGGTGATAAGCCTCTAATGGTACGACAAAATTATTGAAAAAGGGGCATCAAGGTGTTGCTGCACACCATGCTCACTAGATGTTCAAACATCTAAGACATCTATTCCTCAAGATTCCAAAGGATAATTGATAAGCATTCCAAAGTATTTGAAGATATTCCAAAGTTGTCTCCACCCAACTAAATCATAATGAAATTCACCTAATTCCCCGGAGTGTTCCTCCTAACATCGCCATACAGATAACAATTCCCCACCGTAAGAGAAATTGAGCCGCATGGTTGAAGAAATGTTAGGAGGTCGGCATTATTAGACCTAGCCAAAGTTCTCATCTCGCGACCGTGTTGGTAATGGTATTCAAGAGTGATAGCTCATGGTGTATGTGTCAATATTACATAGAGAGCCCAACAAGATCACTATTAAAGATAAGTTTCCCATTCCCATCATTGATGAAACTGTGTGGGATGAACTACATGGAGCAATCTATTTCAAAAATCTCGATTTCCATCTGTGGTACTCATGAGATCGTAATGATGGAAGAAGATATCCCAAAAACAACATTCCAAACTCATGAAGGCCATTATAATTTTTGGTCATGCCTTTGGCCTTACTAATGCACCTTCCACATTCCAAGGGTTGATGAATTCCATTTTCAAGCCCTTCCTTCAAAATTTGTGTTAGTATTTTGATGATATACCAATTCATAGCAAGTCTTGGGAGGACGCGTATGCATAAGCCAATAAGGTTATACAACTACAAAGGGAGCAACAACTATATGCCAAACCATCCAAATGTTTCTTTTGGAGTAAAATGAGGTAGAGTATTTGGGTCATATTGTATCTCATGAAGGTGTCAAGGTAGACCCCAACAAGATTAAGAAGGCCATGATGGACTAGCCAATTCCCAAAACATTAAAGAATCTTAGAGGATTTTTGGGTTTGATAGGTTTACCACCAAGTAGTTTTGTTTGGAACTATGGAAGAGTAGAAGCACCTTTAATGACACTAACTAAGAAGGATGGATTTTCAAGGACCTGAGGCAACTAAAGATTTTGAAAATCTTAAATAGGTGGATGTGTAAATCTCATGTCTCTGACCACCTTACTTCACAAAACCCATTAGAAAACGTGATGCCCTCAAAAACGGAATTGGTGTTGTCCTAATGTAAGAAGGAAGGCCCCCTGGCTTTTAAAATTTGGACCACAATTAAGGGAAAGTATTTACACAAACCCATTTATGAAGGAAATGATGAAATACACATGCATTAAAGAAATGGCATCCTTACCTAATAGGTAGGCACTTCAAGGTCAAACAGATCATGATAAATTTAAATACTCTTGGAACAAAGACTATCTCCTAAGAACAACAAAATGGATACAGATATTGGGCTAAGGATTGAAATCATCTATAAAAGGGAAGCAAAATGTTGTAAGTGATGCACTCTCAATAAAGGATGAAGATGTTGAGGCTCTTCTCTATATATCTTGATCATCCAACCCAATTGGATAATAGAAGCAAGGGATGAATGGAAGAATGATGAAAAGTGTGTGGACTCTCATTCAAAGGTTAAAACAGGATTCCAGTGCATCAGACACATTTACATGGAAAAAATGATTCACTATGGTACAAAGATCGCTTATATTTATGTAAGAACTCCCAACTCAAACAAAAGGTACCATTGAATTGCACACTTCTCCAGTAGGAGGGCACCTTGATTTTTGAAAACCTACCATAGAGTGAAGAAGGATTTTTGGGATGGCTTAAACTAATGTTCAAAGGTTTCCAGGGCGTAATGTTTACTGCCAAAAAAATAAGCAGTGGAAACAATTAAGACCCCGTGTCTTTACAACCATTATCCATCCCAAGTCGGTGGTGGGAGGAGGTTTCCATGGATTTCACTGTGGTTACCAAACTTTAAGGAAAGAGTGTCATCATGGTGATTGTTGATAGATCCATCTGCACGCACACTTTGTGCACTCTCTCATCCCTTCAAAGCTAGTACAAATAGCCACCGCATTCATGGAGACAGTGGTCAAAAGCTACATGATTCAAAGATTATTGTAAGCAGAGATCCCATCTTCACCGACATTTTTGGATAGAATTGTTTTCTTGTTTGGGTACTCAATTGACTCATAGCTCATCCTATCATCCTCAAACTGATGGACAAACCGAGATAGTGAACAAATGTCTAGAAGGATGTACCCTTTATGCTTTGTCTCTGATAAACAAACACAATGGTTCAAATGGTTACCCCTTGGCATAATGGTGGTATAACACTTCCTTTCATAATCGCAAACAAAAATGACACCATTTATGGCACTTTATGGATAAATTCACCGATTCCATCACTTTCTAAAAATAAAAATCTAAGGTTCAAGGAATGGAAGATCACATCGAGAATCAACAACAAGTTCTCAAATCTTAAAGGACAACCCGACCATGGCAATGTAATCGCATGAAATAACAAGCATATCAACATCGTGAGTGAAAGAAGTTTTAAAGTAGGGATTGTGTGTTTTAAGACTACAATCATATAAACAGATGTCCCTCTAGCGTGCTCAAGAAGGATAATAAATTATCACCAAAGTACTATGGCCCTTATAAGGTGTTGCTAAAGATTGGTACTATGGCATGCCACAAATTTGGAGTTGTCTGGATCTTCATGAGTACACCCAGCTTTCCATGTTTCCATGCTTAAAGAAGGTTATATGTGACAAGATCCCAGCTCAAATCAGATTTCCAGAACTTGACGAGGGAGGGAAAATCATATTAACCTCGGCCATCAATGACACAAGAATTTGCCATTGAGGAATAGATCCATTTCGTATATCTCATTAAATGGAGGAAACCACTGGTCAAGATTCCAATTTGGGAAGATGAGTCTTTATACGTAAGCATCTAGAGTTATTCAAGCTGCGAAGCCTCTAATATCTCCTCTTTAATACCCCTTAATTAGGGCATATTATATTAGTAATGCTATTTTATTTATGTCGGCTTCTTTGAAAATAAGGCTTTAGGCCATTAGTTGTAATTATACCTCCTAGTCTCCTATATATACCAAGGAGACATTTTCATTTTGAATCATCTTGTACTTGGACATTTAAGTGGGGTAAAAGGAGGTTGCCCCCTTGAAGAGGCTTATTATTTGAAATTATCTCTTTTTCAAGGCGTTGAGTACTTTTTCTGAGGTTTTTCTATGCTATATTGATATTTGGTTCTTAACACAATGTTGAAGTAGAAGGTACAAAAGATGGGAAATATTTTATGATGAAGAAGGTTCTCTTGAAGCCAAAGCCAGAGGTTGAAAAACCAGTGCAGAGGAACAATCAGGGATGATTTTAAGGATGGAAATTTATATTAAAATGTAGAAACCTTGGCGAATCTTACTAATCCTTCATATGCCAACTATAAATGATTGGTGATATTTTTGTAAAAATATTCAAATTTATAAGGATTTTATATAGTTTTTATAAAATTTTGGCAATTTTTAAGGTAAAATAATTTTTTCCTATAGAATTTGGGCGAATAATTTTTAAAATAGCGAATCTCAATTTTGGAAAAACCATGGAAAATTAGCCCATGAGCGAAATTTAGCCCCTAAAATTACCCCTGGGAACAATTTGTTAAAAAATGCTTGCAAGACTAAAGATAGAGTATGCAAGGTGATAATTGATAGTGGGAGCATGGATAACTTAGTATCCACACAAATAGTGGAGAAATTGGAGCTGGAGACAACTGCACGTCCAAGGCCATATAAAGTATTATGGTTGCAGAAAGGTCACCAAGTAACGGTAACTAAACAATGCCTAGTTGAATTTAAGATAGGAGGATATAGAGATGAGATTTTGTGTGATGTGATTCCCATGGATGTATGTCATGTTTTGTTGGGGAGACCATGGCAATATGATAGGAATGTCATTCATGATGGGAGAATAAATACATATACCTTGGAGAAGAATGGTAGGACACACATGTGGCTACCAATTGAGGAAAATAAAGTGAAGGAAGAAGCCATCACAAGTATACTTCTCATGAGTGGGAAGGAACTCCTGAGTGAAGTTAAGAAGGAATAAGAGATGCAGTTTTTTGTGGTGAGGAAGCCCAGAGTCATCCTTAAAAGTACTTCTATGGATGATCTTCCTGAAGAAATCCAGGAGTTGTTGGAGAATTTTGTTGACATAGTAGTGGATGAGTTACCAAGCTCATTGCCACCCATTAGTACTATCATCCATCACATTGAGCTAATACTAGGAGAAAGTATATCGAACAAAGTAGCGTATATATTGGCACCTCAAGAGAATGAGGAAGTAAAGAGACAAGCCCAGGATTTGATGGAAAATGGTTTGATTAGGGAAATCTTGAGTCCATGTGCAGTACCAACTGTGTTAAGCTCGAAAAAGGATGGAGGATGGAGAATGTGTATAGACTCAAGAGCCATAAACAAGATCACCATCAGGTATAGATTTCCTTTACCAAGGATGAATGACTTAATTGATTGTTTAAGTGGAACAACCTATTTTTCAAAGATAGATTTGAAAAGTGGATATCACCAAATACGGATGAGAGAAGGTGATGAGTGGAAAACGACCTTCAAGACAAATTAGGGGTTGTATGAATGGCTTGTTATTCCATTTGGATTAACAAATGCCCCAATTAATTTTATGAGGTTGATGAATGAGGTATTGAAAGATTGCATTGTTAAGTTTGTGATTGTATATCTGGATGATATACTGGTCTTTAGCAAAATTGAAGAAGAGCATTTGAGACATCTGACATTAGTGATGAGAAGATTGCAGAAAGAGAAGTTGTTGATAAATCTGAAGACATCCTCTTTTATGAAGGAATGACTCATTTATTTGGGTTTTGCGATCTCTTCGAATGAATTGAAGATGGATCCAAAAAAGGTGAGAGCAATCAGAGAATGGTCGTCACCAAGGAGCATATGTGAGGTGAGAAGCTTCCATGGATTAGCGAGTTTCTATAGGAAGCTCATTAGAAATTTTAGTGCAATTTTTACACTAATGCTAGATATGGTGAAGAAGAGACACACGTCTTTCAAATGGAAATAAGAAGATGAGAAAGGATTCATGATAATAAAGGATAAGATAACAAAACAATAGATTATGGTCTTGCCAGATTTCAAGAATACATTTCAAGTACGATGTGATGCTAGTGGAGTGGCAATTGGAGCAATATTCAGCCAAGATAATAGGCCTATTGCATATTCCAGTGAGAATCTGAACGACACTAAGAGAAAGTACTCCACATATGATAAAGAATTTTATGCAATAATTCAAGCCTTAAAGAAATGGAGGCACTACCTTGTTCCAAAAGCGTTTGTTTTATATAGTGATAATCAGGATTTACAATTCACAACCAAACATGAGAAATCGAATCAAAGACATGCTAAGTGGATAGAGTTTATGCAAAATTTCACTTTTTTCAGTAAACATTTTCTGGTAATGCTAACAAAGTTGTTGATGCATTAAGTAGGAGATGTGTAATTCTGCAGGAATTTCAAGTGAAAACTTTAGGGTTTGAACACCTTAAGGAGATGTATTGTGATGATCCAGATTATAAAGAGGCATATGAAGCATGTGCAAATCCTGTGCTTACAGAAAAAATACAATGAACATAGTATCTGATTCAATATGGGTTGTTGTTTAAAGGTTTCCAGTTGTGCATACTGAAGTGCTCAATGAGAGAAAATCTGTTGAAAGAAAAACATAGTGGAAGTCTAGCAGGACATTTTGGCCACGACAAGACATTTTTCATAGTTGAGAAGTTCATAGTGTTGGCATGTTTACAGGCAGGTGTGCTTGTCATTGATGGAAATATCATAGTATGCAGCGATGGAAAAACAAGGACAACGTAACCTCAAAAGAGATAGTGCAGAGGTGCACGAAGAGTGCAAGAGTGTGCTTGTTTATTTGATGGAAAACAGGTAGGCAAGGAAGATCAGCAACGCAGGGATAATTACATGGAAAGGTCAGACCGGGAATTGGAGGAGTCAAGGAAGGAACTCACGACAAGAATGTCGAAACGGTGAAATGTGAAATGCCGAAATCCCAAAAGCAGGAGACAGTTTCGGATATCGGGAGTTGGGGATCTCAAAAACTCTTACTACAGGAGTCCCAAAGTCGCAAAATGCAAAATCACGATATGATAAGCCACGATATAATCTCAATTGTTGGATCGAGGACAAAACTGGATCGTCGATCCAAGAAGGATATGTGGCGAAATATCATCCTTTCACTGACTGGAAAGTCAAAGGAACAGGGTTCCCTAACCTCTCGAACTCGCGATATGCAAAATCGCGAAATAACCTTATCCATCAGATCGAAGTTTGATCTGGACCATTGATCTGTCTCCATTTCATAGTTTCGGATACCAGGAGATGGAGGAGTCAAGTTTCAAGACTCCTCATCATAGGAGTCCCGAATTTGTGAAGTGCGAAAAGACAAAAAGCTAATCTGACTCCATTTCGGAGTTTCGCAATTCGGGACTTAGAAGTGAAGAACATTCACATCAAGAATGTCGAAATCATGATATGCAAAATTGTGAAGTGATCTGGGCTGACAGATCCAATAGGTGAATGTGGAAGACCATGTCAGAAAGGACAGGTGGAAGACTATGACACGTGGAACGATCAGACAATGACAAGTGTCAAGTTGATTTGGCATTTCAGGCCACTGGAAATCACAATTCTGAGTGACACATGATAGCCACTCGGGTCATGACACATCATTGAGTGACGCAAGACTGACCTCACTCTGAGAGTTTTTTCTTTGGGATTTTTTAATTCCATCACTCCCCCAAAGTCTCGAAGGCTGAAGTCCCGGGGCAGAGGATAGTCATCTGATCACCATGATTCGAGGACCGTTCATCTGGAGATCGAAGAACTTGTGTGATTAGAGAGGGGTCATATTCTAGTGGTCACATAGTTGAAGAACTGTAGAAGAGAACTCGAACCGGCAAGCTCCATTTCGAAGTTTTGGGGATCAGGACATAGAGTGTAAAGAAATCTTCGCATCAAGGATGCCGAAATGTCGAATTGCGAAATCATGAAAGTGCTTTATGGATAAGCGCTCGATCACCGATGGTGGTCACATCGTCGAAGAGATGTAGAGAAAATCTTGAAGTGGCAAGCTTCATTTCAGAGTTTCAGAGATCGTGACTTGGAGATTCGAGATGCCTTACAATAGGATTGCCAAATTGCCGAAATGCCAAAATGCGAAACACGTTTTGGCTCAGCTTGTGGTCACAGCCATTGGTCACATCGGCGAAAGATGTAGGAAGGAGCTAGTTCAACCAAGCTCAATTTCAGAGTTTTGGGGATCATTACGTGAAGCTTAAAGAAACCCTAATCACAGGAATCCTATAATGCCGAAATGCGAAATGGCGAATTAAACGCAAGACCCTACAAACTCAAGCTAACGGTGCAGGTGATTTTGAATATGATTGGAGGGATACTGTTGCACTTCACAGTGTAAATGCTAGAAACGAATGATGGTCTCTGGCAGAGGATGAGATCGACTATGATGAAGAAGACAAAGAGTCTCAACTGCTCGAGAGGCCAAGGAATTTCAGTATAACACCCAGTAATGCTGGATGCGTGGGTTGAACCACCAGAGAATCTGAAGAGTTGCAATGATGATCAGGTAGAGTACTCAACATGAGGAGGAGAAGTAGAATAGAGACATGGTTGAGGCTGCAGGCAGGGAAGATGTGGCAAAGGGAAGTTCAAGTAAACACCCCATTGTGGAGAACAATGGGAGGGGGAGAGCATGCAGGAGCTTGGTGCATATTGCATGCACAAGAAGAACAGAGACTATAAGAATGCAGAACAAAGAAGATATATGGGTTGTTGCGGTTGAGTGTGATTGAGTTGTGAAGAAGGAGGCAGAGTGCAGCAGTACAAATCCACAAAAGGGGAATGGTACATTGAAGGGACATGGCGTAGAGAGCATAAAAGAAAAAAAAATAGAAGGCGCAAGGAGTGTGCAAAAGACGCTGATGCAGACAGAGAAATGCAATGTAGCAGAATAGAGATGAGACCGGTAAGCTTTTGAATAACTTTATAACGCTTTAATAAGTCTTAATAGAAAAGATTTAGATTTTAGGGTGGTAGGGAGGTGCTAGGGAGGACTGTTGTCCTCAGAGGTTCAAGTGGGTACTTGAACACAGGGAGTTGTAGCTTCCTTCTAGTTGGTGCTAGAGAAACCGGGGAGATAATGCTTCCTTCTAGTTGGTGCTAGAGAAACCAGGGAGTTGTAGCTTCCTTCTAGTTGGTGCTAGAGAAACCGGAGAGTTGGTGCTTCCTTCTAGTTGGTGCTAGAGAAACCAGGGAGTTGGTGCTTCCTTCTAGTTGGTGCTAGAGAATCCAGAGAGTTGGTGCTCTCAGCAAGTAGCAGCTTGCAAAATAGAGGTTGTAGCCTCACTATGAGTTGGTGCTCATATGTATGATAATGTAAATAATGTAAAGATTACTTATCATATAAAGAAGAAGAGGTTTTTACCTTGTATGGGTTTCCTCAGGAAATATCTGTCTCTGTGTATCTCATATGTGTGACTGATGTTGAATGTTCTATTGCTTACTTCCCTACATTATTGTGACTTTCATTAAATGCTATGTAAAGAGTTTAAAATAAGCATAATTGTTTAAGCCCAGTAACAACTGATTCACCCCCCCCTCTCAGTTGTCCAACAATTGGTATCAGAGCTAGCCCCTTTTATCTAAGGGTAGATACTAGAGCTTAAACATGTCAATCCATGAAGGTAATTCAACCAATAAGGCCTCTTTGTTCAATGGAACAAACTTTGCCTTTTGGAAAGTTAGAATGAGAACCTACATAATGGCTTTAGGTGCAGATGTTTGGGATGTGGTAGATATTGGTTATGTAAAGCCAGTTGTACTAGATAATAAGGATGACAAGCTAGAATTTAGCTTCAACGCTAAGGCTATTAATGATATCTTGGGTGGGCTTGCAGAAGAATAATTCGTAAAATTTATGCACCTTAGAAATGCCAAAGAAATGTGGGACAAACTCATTAGCAATTATGAAGGTAATGAGAAGGTAAAGGACGCCAAGATTCAAACCTACAGAATACAGTTTGAACAACTGAAGATGAAGGGAGATGAAACTGTTGGAAAATACTTTCTGAGAGTAGAAGAAATGGTAAATGCAATGAAATCACTTGGTAAGAAAATTGAGGAACCTACTTTAGTTCAGAAAATTTTGAGATCTCTACTAGATAGGTTCAACCCGAAGGTCTATGCTATTGAAGAACTTAATGATCTAAAAACCTTGGATTTTGATCAACTTCTAGGAACATTGACTGCATATGAAATGAGAATAGTTAAAGATAAACCCACCTCCAGATAAGCATCATTTAAGGCAGTCGAGAATGAGGATTCGGAGCCTGATGAAATTGAAGAAAAATTTGTGAAGAGACTGAAGAAGGGATCAGGAAAATAAAAAGGTAAACTACCTTTCAAATGTTTCAACTGTGGTAGGATAGGTCATTTTGCAAATAAATGTCCCCACAAAAGAAAGAATCAGACATGTGATGATGATGAGAAGCACAAACAAAAAAAATTCTTTAAAGAGAATAACTTTAAGAAGAAAAGTCTTTGCATAAACAATGATGATGATCCTTCAGATGATGAAGACAATGACTCCACTATTGAAGATAAACTAAATGACTTCATACTTATGTCCAAAGAGGATTATGATAATATAAGCACATGAAGTGATGCTAATGAAGAAGAAGTTGTGGTTGATATGGAAGGAGAACTGATCAGTGCACTGGAAGAGATTGACAGAATAAGAATTAAGAACAGAAAGAAACGACAATTGCTGATACAGTTCGAGAAAGACAGTAAAGAACCTGATGAATACCTTGTCCTACTAAAAGTGTAATTAGAAGAGACAAAGAAAATCGAAGACATTATGAAACGACAGTTATCAGAAAACAAGGCAAGATGTGAAGCCTTAGAACAAGAAGTAGTGAAAACTAGGAAAGAG
>SNQJ01S0075820.1:0-36926 GCA_010110895.2 Picea sitchensis
TTTTACTTGAAGCAATAGATATTAATTAAAATCATTGAACC
Organism: Picea sitchensis; assembly: GCA_010110895.2. NCBI lineage: Eukaryota > Viridiplantae > Streptophyta > Pinopsida > Pinales > Pinaceae > Picea > Picea sitchensis. The sequence continues at coordinate 42 of SNQJ01S0075820.1, forward strand.
TACAGTATAAAAATCAAATCATGATATGCGCTAAATGAAAACTTTCAAAGATGTAGGTTGTATGGACATGATGTAATATCAGGGAATACAAAAAATATGCAGCCACAACTTGGAGAAAAAACACGGATGTGCACAATGAACCTCAACATTGCTTATATGCCACACATTATACATACTTATACATACAAAAGTAGGATAGTCGAAATATTCAGTTGGACTATGAACCCTTCAACTTCTATTCATATGTACAAATAGAATGTAAATTTAAACTACAATTCGTTTGACTATTCAACCATATTTTCAAATAAAACAAAATTTAAATTATGGGCTACTTCATTATACAATGATATTTACAAATGAAATGAAAGTAAAACTATGAATGCTAGGTTGTGTAGTTGTAGTTATTTTAACATGATCAAAATATATAATGTGATATTAGAGGTTCAAAATGACAACTATGTTCATGTGTTCATTCCCTAATTACTCAAATATTTCCTTCCATATCTTGAAAGTCATTGTAGAAAATTGAATTCAAATATGACAAAAGTCTTGTTTTTGGAGGATCCTTTCTTTCCTTTTGTTTATTTTGCATCTCATATGTTTCCATGTAAGTTGTTAGACTATTTAAAGCTAAAAAGATGTACCTAACCACAAATACTCAAAATTAATTTTCCTATTCCATTATTCAATATAAAAAATGTTTGTATTTTGTAGGGTTGGATTTACCTTCCACTTAGATTAATCAATGCAAAAGACAAAATACATATAATTTATACCTCTTGAACTATCTTTAATGGCTAGAGAAACCTTGGGAGATTGCATAATACAAACATAGTATCATTTTGATAAACTTAAGTTTATCAATCATGGCCTAGTACATGCATACTATAATTTCAATAAACATAGGTTCAATAATCATGGGCTAGTATAAAGATGTTCTACCAATAAGAATACAAAGGTTTAAAATGAAACACTATGCTTATCATCTGTCAAGTAAAAATTTAAATTTGTCATGCTTCATTTTATTAATTATAAATAATGGAAACAAAATGAATTTTAGGGTGAGCTTGGAAGTATGTCCTTACCAATCCAATGTTCACCATTTTTATTCATTGTCAATTCAACACAACCATCCTGAACTAAAAATAATAATGCAATAATGTTCTCAACAATGAGACAAAATGATAAATCCTCAAAAGGAAGCTTGTCTAAAATAAGAAGTGTGTTTTGTAGTAACCTTTGAGAGAAACTTTTGACTTTTATTTCCATGCTACAATCCTTACTTACATTATTGGTTATGAGTGTCTAGTCATCCATTTAATAAAATTATGACTCCTATGTTTTAAAGGACTTGATTATTCTACATAAATTAAGAAAATTCCAAATGTAGGGAGTAAATATATTTATGGTGGGGGTGAAGATTGTTCCAATAGTAGGTCCATGAATATATAACTTGACTTTCATTTCTCACAACTCACTTTAATTTTAAAGGAGACAATGTTGTCCTTTCCAAACAAAAAGGTTTCATTACATTCTACAAGAAATTAGCGTACATGTGCATTCATTAGTTATTCACTCTAACTAAAACATCTGAAGTATCATACAATGTATAACACCCATAATCCACATCCCTAAATATTTGACTAGCCTTGTTGTTGAACTTATGATTATACCGAGGAGGGGGGGTGAATCAATATAAGATACCATTTACTTTAAATTGGCATTCATTTGTCATTCATTAAATTTAAAACAATAAATGCATGTAAAATCAAATCACAGTAGACAGAGTTTAATTTGGAAACCCTTGTGGGATAAAACCAGAAAAACTTATCTTTATAAATATCTATAGGAACCAACCTAATATTAAAAATATTGTAGGAGCCAACCAACTAGAGACACCAATATCTTCATCTAATCTCCAACTCAACAAGATATTGTGTAGGCACCAACCTACTGGAGACACCAATCTCCTCAATTGAGCTCCAACTCAATAAACTTGTATAGGTAAGAATATAATATCTTCATACACATAATAATTTTGAATTCACATACATGATTCATACCTCATGCATTTCACATCATCATACCCTTAAATTTCATGCTCCAACACCTCTCCTTGCTTCATACCCCAGACATAGCTTCAAACCCTAGTCAATTTTAGCCTTCATTCCCTAGAAAACCTCATAGTATCATTTCCAGAATATAATTTCATACTGTAGCATCAAAATCTCAAAATATATCACTTTGTAGAATCATATAACTTATTCCTTCATACCTCACCCTTAAAAATCCAAGAAAACTCATCTTGTGCACCTTAAGACCCTAATAATATTCCCCAGTTCCTCTCGTGCACCTCAGATCTCTTATGTGAACTTGTATTTTCTATTCTTGCATGGATACTCTTCAAATAAGCACATCTATCATGTATTTATAGTGTTTATGTATTCAATTATGGGGATGACTTGTAAAATTCGTTGGGTTGACTTGTACTTTCTGGCTGGGCTGACCTAACAAAATATTTCATATCTCCTCATTCTTATGGAGTTAGAGGGAGTGCCATATACAGATGGAAAGGTCTTGTGATAAAATTTGCAGCCATATATCCTATGCTCCCATTTTAGATAGGTATTCATTATAAAAATTCCTTCAAATATATAGTATCCAAACTTAGCATAAAAAATAAAAATAAAACAATATTTCCAACAATCTCCATCTTGCAATATTAATCATGGGCATATGTAGCCTCCATCTATCTTTGACATCAATTACAAAAATATTTCCAACAATGTCCCCATTTTTCACTAATGGAAACCCTTAGTCAATTCTATAATATTCCCCATTTTTGCAATTTCTTCCTTTATCTACAACTTCTCCCCCTTTGACATCAATGGAAAAGGGATGTCCCCCTTGAGATTGTGCTTTACTTATTAAAAATATGAGAGGGATATCACTCCCATCTTCTGTCTAAGATATTCAAATGTGTCTCTAGGAAGGGATTTAGTAAAAATATCTACAACTTGTTCTTTGGTGGAAATGTATTCCAGCTTAATGCTTTGCTCAACTCCTTTTTCTCATAGGAAGTGGTACTTGATGGGAATATGATTTGGTGTCCCTATTCATATTGAGAAGCCATCATTTGAAACATTTATTCCCCTCCTAAAGTGAATTATTTGACATATGACTCATAATCCAAATGCATCGGCCACCCATAACTATAATATTGTGAAAGACTTGGCCTAGGCATCATGTGTCATGTATTCCCTTGAAGTCCTCAAAAGATACCCTATGTAATGAAAAAATTTCTTGTATGCAATATGTGGGGTTGATCCCTCAGAGATGAGATTTATTTCCTTTTATTCATATCAAGCTCAACATAGGATTTCCCATCAAATTGTTTTCCAAATCAAAGTGAGAGATATTGAAAAGAACATCCTTTGCACCATTGTTGATGAAGGATCCTCAACTTGTATCATGTCCATATAATGTTTGGATCTCCAAATATTGATATATATTTGACCATATTGAAATCATTCGATGGAAATATGTTCCAAACCTATGGGATTATCACTGCATTTCCCATTGATTTAGGTGGTAAGACTGCCTTCATCTTCATGGAGGTCATTGATGCACCTCTTGAGTACAATTTGTTACTCTGGAATACTTGGTTCTACGAGATGAATGAAATTGTCTCATCCGTGTTTAGGTTATTATGTTTCCTTTACCAAGGGAAAATCATTACTCTCGATTAGTTAGTTTTTTGTACCCTATACTTCAGATCCAATATGGGTTCTAGCGTACCCTTTGTCGGTGATTCCCAGAGTGTGTATATGAGTGTTGGTATGGGGATGTTCAAGGAATCCACATTGATGGGAAATTTTCCCCTTCCTCCACCATCCTCTACTCCATTCATTGCTCCAATCAATATGATTTCTTCGTTTACCAGTGGATCCCTCGAGTCTTCCATTCCTTGGGTGGTACCTCATCCTGAGGAAATTGAATCTTACAAAGCTAGTATGCCATTCATCGCAGTCAATATTTTCAATTTGGAAATCCCATCAACGTCTGTTGATATTTTTCAACAAATCCATCCTCATATGGACTGTGATATGAATACTAAACCTCCATGGGTTTTTGATTTTATGACTTCACATGATTTCCTAAATATTGAGTTTCCTTTGGATAAGGCCATCCTGTATGTCATGAAATATATATAGTTGATCCCAAGGATGAGGTGATTTATTAATACTATTTTCTTTATTTGGAACCAACAAGAGTTGACATAATGAGCTTAAATCCCAGACTGGGGGCATTTGTCGGGGCATCTGGTGAAACTCCTAGTCTTGACCCTTTTTTTCCTTGGTTATTATTTTCAAAACTTGCCAACGAATTCTCTACTTCCCATTACGTCGAAGATTTTCATTTCATACCCCCTATAGGTCTTGATGGGAGTCATAAAGAAGCCTCCATAGCTCACAAGACTACTCATGATGAGTATATTCGGTCGTAGAAATTTGTTTCTATGTGGCATGGCCCCATAATGGTATGCCATATGATGTCGACATTGGATTATGAGTGCATCAATGATGATCAAGATCTTTGGTTGGAGCCTATTCATGGGCTCTTCTTTACGTAAAAATTCAGATTCATAGTGCCTTGTACATAAATATCTGGTGTGAGTGATTTTTCTTTTGCATATATAATATCCAAAAAATACAAAAATATTTCCTTTTTAGATTTCACTACATGTTTTGACCTAGAAATCTAGTGTACACTTGTTAACAGGATTATGGAGATTTTTTTATAAAGCTGGAGACTTCCATTTAACTTGAGGTACGTGTTCCCTAAACTGGAATATAGGGATATGTTTTCCCCTATCATATCATCTTGAATTATTAACCATCCATTTTTCCATCACAACTCTTTAGGTTTGATCTCATCAAGTTGTGACATCATCCATTCTTTTTTTCATGTCATAAATTGCATGGTAGTACCTACCCTCCATGGGCACCCTAGTTAGAACACAGATTTCCATTAGGTGCCCATGTTGCAATTTCTTGTAAGCCTAGGAACCCTCCTATAGCCCCATTGTGACTTGACATTTAGACTCTCATTCCTCTCTTCATCTACATTCTAGCCAGTTCCTGAGGAGGTTCTCAACTTGTTATGTCGCTTTACAGTTTCTTATTCACTTTTTTTCTCAATGATCGTGTTATGCACCCCGCCATTACATTGTTTTTTTCCCATATTCTGCTTACCGCTATTTTAGTATCCCTTCACCACTCGCCTCTTTCATTATTTGGCCTTTGTTTTGCACCCATCTAACTATGGAGAGAATTGCTACTAAGAGTAGACCTCAATTTTTAGTACCCATTTGCATTCATGTTGCAGTTCCATGCGCTTGAAACATAGAAGCATGTTATTAAGCCACTTGTTCTCTCTAGATGAGCTAACTTTTATCTCTTTTTTTTGCTTGTTAAACAATGAAAAATAAAATTATGAGTAAAGTTTTACCTCTTTTTCGGACTCATTAAAAGACACAAAAAAGACACCTCATGGGTATACTTTTAACTCTTTTTGGGGATTGTAAAAAATGAAAGAAAAATACACTCTCAAGCACAATTTTATTTCTCTTTCAAGATTGTTAAGCCATGAAGGAGACACTAAAAAAAATGGAGTGGTTTTTTTTAAGCATTGATGTATTTATGAAATTACAACATAAGTCAAGTCTCCCTTGAACATGGAACATGTTTGAGTCATTATCTTACAGTTGGGTTATAGCTTTCCTAAGAGCCACACTAGTAATATGAGTCATAGATACTCCTCTGAGTGGTTACTCTTCTAGTCATCACAGATAGTGCTTCAATGCCTCTTGTGTTGTTGCATTATATTATTCTTACTCATGTGTCTAGATGCTAAATCATCACAATGTCGTTCTATATGTTCAAGGGAATTTTAAGCCCAAGTTGATCATCTATTATTTTGTTTACTTTCTGACTTGGTCATCCCTATGTCACTTGTACTTGGTTATTCTATCTCTTCACATCATCTCTCGATGTATGTTTGGTGTCGATTGATGGGTGATACATTTAGGCCCTCCTTCAATGGATACATTCCTACAGATTTTAGCACGTTATCTAGGAGAGAGATATAGAAACCAACTAGTACCTTGGAGCTTGCACTAGTCCTCATTGGAAAGCCTCCTCACAATCGATAGTGAGTTTATATCATTAAATCCTAATCAATTGATCATATGAGTTTTTGACATTAGATATTCTATTCACACTTGCTATATTGTACTAGGTACCTTGGGGTCCATTTTCATGATTGGTAGGTCTCCTTGTGTCTCTTAACGGTATAAATCAATGACCAATAATAAGTCAGTTTATACCATGCTCGACATCAAATCATCTATACACATGTTTTAGAATCATACCCTTGGGGCTGGGATGAATACCTTGGGTTTGGGGCCACATCACTCCTTCACAACACCCCTCCCAAGTTGTGATAGCGTATATCACTTCTATATGTGTAATTTGAAGACTTCGGGGGGACTCTTCTTAATGCTCATTGTCTTCCTAATGTATATGTTGTGACATAGATACACATTCTATTTTATCATGGCTATGTTCTCATTGATGACATGGATCCACCATGTATTATTTCGTGACCATGGTAGTGCATTTCATGTCATGGATCCATAGTTTATTTGTTTGGTGGACATGCTTTGATAATCTTCTGAGTTTGGGTATTTCTACCTTGGGGATGGTATATACATGTATTTATCCTTGATTTTTTATCATCGGTTCTCTTTGACCTCCATAACTCTTTTCCCTCTCCTCACGTTGCCTCAAATTGGTGATAGTTTATTGTAATGTGTTTCGACCATCCATTCCTTTCCTAACCTCACACATTACGGGGCATTTGTTATAGACTTAATTTCCACCCTACAATGTCAAGAGGAAATTAGCAAAATATGATAGATAAAACACAACCCTCAACTTAGGATTCAGTTAGTTTTTTAAGTGTGTCACTAGTCATACATGGAAAACTAGTGACATGTCGCTTGACAACAATCTACAACAAGTGACACCCCCTGTAACCTTCTATATTTATGGAGTTTTGAAGAGGTGAGCAATGGATGAGTTGGTTCTTCATGGAATGAGCCTTGGAACTCACAACATTCAAGTCTCCAATGGTCTCTATCATATCTAGAATATCTCCCAATACTCTTCCATGAATATATATAAGGAAGGTCGATCTTAAGCATGGGGAGGGGGGGAATCATTCATAGAGTTATGCTGGAAAAACACAGAGGTGATTCTCCATTCTACATTATTTGCAATCAAGTTTCCTAGCTTAGTTGAAGAGCTAAGGAAGAGAAAGGAGAAAGGGGGAAGGAGGAGTGCATCTACACCTAGAGGTAAAGTGCATTGATGTAATTCTTTCATATTGATCAATAGATCATTGGTTTTCCCCCGTGAATATTTACATTTCATTCATGAAGGTTCAGATTTGATTTATTTCTTCATAAATCAGGTTCAGATTTGATTTATTTCTTCATAAATCAAGTTAGATCTAAGATTAATCTAGGATTATAACACTAATAAAAGAAGTAGGAAGAATTTTTTTGTCACTTATGTGCATGAAGCAAGTTGTAGGAGCTAGAGTGGGAACTTTAGGACTGTAATAGACAAGATATGCAAGGATGACCTTCATAATTAAGGTATTTCATCCTATCATCTCTTGGTGCGATTGTGAATCTATTTTCTTGTTTCTAGGGAGAACCATATAATTATAACTCATTGTTTGTCTAATATCAGTAGGCATGTCCTAGGGAGATATTACTATTCAATTGGTTATATTTTCTCCATAACAGAAGGAGCACTAGCCCTTTCTCACTCTTTTGTAATTATCATAATGATGAGGAGGAGCATTGGCCCTTTCTTACACTTATTCCATTTAAAAGAGGGGGAGAAGAAGCATGGACCCTTTTTCACACTTGTCTAGTATGAGTGAGATATAGAAGGAGCACTATCCCTTTCTTTCACTTTATTAATTTTTAAGAGGAAGAGAAGGAGCACTATCGCTTTCTCATACTTTAGTAATTTTTTAGAGGATGAGAAGTAGCACTAGACCTTTCTCACACTTTTGTAATTTGAGTGATGAGGAGAATGAGAAGGATAACTATACATTTATCACACTTATTCCATTTGAGTGAGGAAAATATGGAGCACATTCCCTTTCTCACACTTTTGTAATTTGAGTAAGGCGTAGAAGGAGCACTATCCCTTTCTCACACTTCATTAATATTTGGGAGGAAGAGAAGGACACCAATCCCTTTCTCATACTTTATTATTTTTTGGGAGGAGAAGGAGCATTATCCCTCTCTCACACTTTTTTAATTAGAGTGATTATGAGAAGTAGAATTAGAATTGGCCCATTCACACATTTTTTTCAGTTTAGTTGTTGTCACATTGTTGAGTCATCAAAAACCTTCATTTAAAATTGCATTTGAAATCAAGCCTTGTCTTCAAATTTAAAAATACCCAAGTGTTTCCAAATATAGCCAAGTTCCTTATCCTTTTGAACCCTTTATAAATGTTTAAAACCTTTCAACCTTTCTTTTCCTTGTACAAACATTAAATTTCTCTCAATTTCCCAAGTAGGCCCAATTTCTAATTAGGCTTATATTTCCAACTCTCCTTCCCAATTTCCAAGGTGTTCCCAATCTCATGATCGGATCCCTTCCTCCTTATATTCCTTACTAATTTGCAAGTTGGTCCCAATATCCAAATCAATATCCTTCTCATTATCTTCCTTCCCAATTTTCAAGCTGGGCTCGCTCTCTAGATCAAGCCCCTTCCCTTTTATCTTCCTTCTCAATTTACAAGTCAATCTTGATCTCCTGATTTGGTTCCTCCCTCCTTTTCCGTCAAAATTTTCCTTCGAATGAAATTTTATCTATAATCTTCTCCTTTTCCTTCCCTTCAAACTCTTTCTTCCTATATTCTCAATTTTTAAATCCGAACTAATCCCCTCGGTGGGCCTTCATTCGCTTTACCTCCTTCCCAATTCATTGATCAAGCATGATTCTTGAATCAAGGCCCTTTTCACCCAGTTCAAACATGGTATTTATATTATTTCCAAACTTTCCCCTTTATCTTTTAACCTTCACCTTTGAAATTTGTTTTCCTAACACCGAAATTTTAAATGGGCCCAATCCTTTAATCAAGCCCAATATCATGATTCAACCATGTTCTTACCAAGATTGAATGTATTGTTCCCCTTTAAAATGGCCCTTTTTTCCTAGTTTAAATATATTCTCCCCTTAAAAATGTGTCCCTCTTTAAAATCACATTTCAAATGAAATTTTGTGATCGATATCAAGCAATTAGTGATTTTCCTTCTCCTCCCAAAAATGTGTGAGAAGGAGGGTAAAGAGCACTAGACCTTTCTCACACTTTTATGAGTTGAGTGAGGACGAAAAGGATCACTATCCATTTCTCACACTTTCTTAATTTGAGTGAGGAGGAGAAGGATCACTGCCTATTTCGCACACTTCATTAATATTTTAGAGGAAGAGAAGGAGAACAATCCCTTTCTCATACTTTGATTTTAATTTTTTGGAGGAGAAGGAATGTTAAGCCCTAATGTTGGCTCATTACCCCTTAATTGGGGCATATTAGATTAGTAATGTTATTTTATTTATGTCGGCTTTAGGCCATTAGTTGTAATTTAGATTAGTAATGTTATTTTAATTATGTCGGCTTTAGGCCATTATATACCTCTAATCTTCTATATATATAAGGAGACATTTTCATTTGAATCATCTTGTACTTGAACATTTAAGAAGTGGGGTAAGGAGGTTGCCCCCTCGAAGGCTTATTATCTGAAATTATCTCTCTTTTCAAGTTGAGTACTTTTACGAGGGTTTTACTTATGTACTATATTGATGTTTGGTTCTTAACATATGGTATAGAGCTCAGGTCTTGGGGTTTCATACTACTTACATCTGAGACACCGTGGAATTTTCTCTATAACTTTGTTTCTACAACATTTCAGAAGAAACCGCTTAAAGGGGTTTTAGTAGGTATTGTGGTCAAGGAGACCGTTGGGTTCAAAATTCAGCTCCACAGGGCCTTATAATTTCGGAATCTGACTGGCCTGAGATGGGGTTATGGAATCATCCTGAAAATGAGTCATTGAGGGCATTTTTCGCTATAAAACGTTTCTGTAACGTTTCAGACCCTTCCCTCTGAAGAACATTTACATTAGTAGTAGTGTATCACGTGGTAAGTTTCAGCTTCTGGGTCAAATGTAGAATTTGTCAGATACACTATGTAAGATAGGGTATCTAGTACAGCTATTGACTAGTCTCAAGAAGGTGTTTGAGGGTAAAACAATCATAACTTCTTGCTAGAGTATCAAATTAGTGGGACGGGTTGCATTGGATGGAATGGACAGTCTTTAGTATTTTTGGGTGCGAGTTTTTAGAATTTGATATCAATTATTTTGTGCGGAGGACACTATACAAGTGGATCTCTGGAAGGCCAAAATCGACAAGTTGTGAGAAAATTACCGTAAATTCCACTTTTTACATCCAATTTCGATCAGACCTATAGCATTTTGGGAGAATAAATTTGTAGAACTACCCTAGGTTCTGTACCAGGAAGGGCCGAAACTTGGAGATATAATAGAATAAATATTGTCTAGCAGAACCCAACCACCTCAAAATCAAGAGACTCAAAAGTGATATTTGGCCAACCTCCCACCCAAAAAGGGACCTCCCACCAAATAAACCTCAGAAAATCCTAATTGGACTCTTGATGAAGGTGAAGAGAAATGCGTGGGGACATAAAATGGTTACAAAGAGAGCCAGTGACAAAGATGAACTACACAAGAGATGGGTTCAATGGAAGCCAAGATGGATTCAATGGAGGCTAAGATGCATTCAATGGAAATTTAAGTTGATGGATTCAATGGAAATAAGGCGCATTCAATGGAGGCTAAGTTGATGGATTCAATGGAAGCTAAGTTGGATACTAAGATGTATTCAATGGAAGCTAAGATCATGGAAGTAATGAAAATTTAAATGTAGAGAAGACACCCAAAAATTGAAAATTCATCCATGAAATTCATGATGAGGGACCTGAGGAAGGTGAATCAGAATGGAGAAACTCCAACTTTGGTTTGAAGACCAACCATGTTCCCTAAGATTGATATGAGAGTTTGATGGAAAGGACCAAATCACATGGATACTTCAAATGGAGCAATTCTTTGATCTCCATAATGTACCACATATACATAAAAGATGCAATTGCTTCTTTATATTTAGAACCTAATCAATTTGTTTGGTATAGATGACTTTGTTCTCATAAAATCCTTTCGTCACTTGGAAAATTTTCATGGAAAATGATAGCACACTATGAGGATACAAAGAACCAATACCTTCTTTAGCCAATTGATAAATCTCAAACAAAGGGTTTAGTTAATGAGCACATTGAGAACTTCAAAGGTTGAATATAAGGTAACCCATTATTCAGGATGAGCACTTGATTGATGTATTCCTTGGGAACTTTAAGGATAACATTCAACAGGGTTAAGCCTTTGGGAACCCAAATCGATGAGAATGCATTTAAGGTGTAGCAGAAATGTTGAAAGTAAAATATGGCTATGGCTACTAGAAGGGACCTATCTAACATCTATAGAGAGAACAATGCTCATCTCCTAAAACAAATCAATGACAACCTACAGGGTTGACACCTCAATAATTGGAGGAAAGAAAGAAAAGGGTTTATGCTTTGGTGGCAGTAAGTATAGTGGGGACATAAGTGTGGTGAGAAAAAAAAAAAAAAAAAAAAAAAAAAGAGAGGAAGGAAAGAAGGAAAGAGTGCAGCGAACCATACTCAAGATGTAAGCATTAGAATCAATTTCGCCTAAAGAGTTGAATCCCACGATATCATGTAATGCATTGTTTGGAATTAGCACTCCCTCAAACCCTCAAGTTGAGGATCACAAAGAAAAGGTAATAGTCCTAATTGATTACTGGAGGTACTCATAATTTCATTCACGATAAATTGTGAAAGGAATCTCAATTGTTTGTATATCAGGCCACCCAGAGAGGTTTCAAGTAATGATTAGGATGGAGGAACTATCAATTGCTTTCAGAACCAAATGCAATAAGATCAATCTTATTATTGGGGGATATGTAATGAATAGTCAATGATTTCTATACCCATGGGTGAGTGGAGATGTTGTACTAGGAGGAGTCAATGGTTACAATCATTAGGAACAATGGATTTTTAATTTTTCAAGAACTTTTTCATGAAATTTTCTGTGAAGGGAAAGAAAGTGAGTTAAGAGGTATCCCAGGGAAAACCGGTAAGGTGATAAGCTCCTAGCGGCATGATGAAAGAATTATTGAAAAAAGGGCATCAAGACATTATTGCAAAACTATATGCTCACTAGATGTTCAAACATCTAAACCATCTATTCCTCAAGATCTCAAAGGATCATTGATAAGCATTCAAAATTATTTGAAGATATTCCCAAAGGGTCTCTCTCCCTCTGAAATCATGATCATGAGGGGTAAACCTAATTCTAGATTGTTCCTCAACATCGGACGCTGGGATACCCTTATGCCCAGAAGGTGAAATTGAGTGCATGGTAGAAAGTAGGTGGCATTATTAGACCTAGCCAAAGTTCTTTTCGCACCGGTGGTGATGTGGTATTCAGAAAGATAACTCGCTAATATATGTGTCAGTTAGAGAGCTCAACAAGATCACTATTAAAGAGATAAGTTCCATTCCGTGATTAATGAATTGTTAGATGAACTACATGGGCAATATATTTCAAAATTGGATCTCCGTTCGAGGGTATCATCGGATCAGAATGAAGGAAGAAGATATCCCAAAAAGCGACATTCAGAACTCATGAAGCCATTATGAATTTTTGGTCATGCCTTTTAGCCTTACAAATGCACCTTCCATTCAAAGGGTTGATGAATTCATTTCCAATCCCTTCCTTTGAAAAATTTGTGTTAGTATTTACGGTATTATACTAATCTATGGCAAGTCTTGGGAGGATCATCGCAACATGTTGACGAGTGCTACAACTACTAAAGGGCAACAACTATATACCAAACCATCAAATGTTTCTTTGGAGTAAAGGAGGTAGAAGTATTTGGGTCATATTGTATCTCATGAAGATTGTCAGACCTAACAAGATTAAAGACCATGATGAATTTGGCTGATTCCCAAAGCATTAAAAATCTTAGAGGATTTTTTGGGTTTGTGAGTTACTATCATAAGTTTGTTCTGAATTATGGAAGAATAGCAGCACCTTTAATGGCACTAACTAAGAAGGATGCATTTTCATGGACTCCAGTGTAAACTAAATCCTTTTGAACAACAAAGAGGTGATGTGCAAAGCTCCGGTCTTGGAAAAACCCTTTACCAGACTTCACAAAAACCTTTGCGTAGATGTGATGCATCGGAAATGGAATTGGTGTTGTCCTAATGTCTGTGAAGGAAGGCCCCTAGTTTTTTGAAATTCGACCACTCAAAGGAAGGGACTTACACAAACCCATTTATGAGGAAGGAAATGATGGCAATACTACATGCATTGAAAAAATGGCGTCCCTTACCTAATGGGTAGGCACTTCAAGGTCAAAAGCAGATCATGATAGTCTTAAATACTTCTTGGAACAAGACTATCTTGAAGAACAACAAAAATGGAGTGACAAGATATTGGGCTATGATTTTGAAATCATCTATAAAGGGGAAACAAAATGTTGTGAGGATGCACTCTCAAGAAAGGATGAAGATGTTGAGGCCTTTCTTTAAGCTATCTAGATCATCCAACCAGTTGGATAGAAGCCAAGGGATGAATGGAAAAATGATGAAAAGTGTGGAGTCTCATTCAAGGTTCTGACGGGATTCCAGTTACGCCAGTTATTTACATGGAAAAATGATTCACTATGGTACAAAGATCGCTTATATTTATGGGACTCCAACTCAAACAGGGTACTATTAGATTGTACACACCTCTCTCCATTAGGGGAGGAATTTTGCAGGATTTTGGCTCCCTACCATGGGGTCAAGGTTTTTGGGATGGCCTTAAAACTAATGTTCAAAGGTTTGGCAAGAATGTGTGTGTTTTACCAACAAAATAAGGTGGAAACAATTAGACCCAGGTCTTTTACAACCATTATCCATCCAAATTAGTGGGAGGAGTTTCCATGGATTTCATCACGGGGTTACCAAAGTCGGGAAAAGAGTGTCATCATGGTGATTGTTGATAGGTGACCAAGTATACACACTTTGTGCACTCTCTCACCTTCAAGCTAGTCGATTTACCACATTCATGGAGATAGTTCAAAGCAACATGGCAGCCCAAAAGGAATTATTGTAAAGCGACGAGAGATCCATATTCTTTGGACATTTTGGGCCAGTGTACTGTTTGGGTACTCAATTGGCTCATAAGCTCATCTATCATCCTCAATCTGATGGACAATGAGATAGTGAACAAATGGAAGGAGCTACCGTTGCTTTGTCTAAATAAACAAACCTGGTGGTTCCGAATGGTTTACCCTAGGCGAATGGTGGTATAACACTTTCTTTCATGTTGCAACAAAAATGGCACCATTTATGGCACTTTATGGATACCGCCTCTTCCATCACTTCTTCTCTAAAGAAAATCTAAGGTTCAAGCGATTAAGGAGATCACATGAGAGAATCAACAACAAATTCTCAAATATTGGACAAGCGACCATGGCATTGAATCGCATGAAACAATAAGCGGATCAACATGCGTGAGTGAAAGAAGTTTTGAAGTAGAGTTAGGTGTTTTTAAGACTACAACCATACAACGAGATGTCCCTCAAGCAAGCCAAGGAAGGATAATAAATTATCCTGGAAATTATATGGGCCTTATAAGGTGTTGCAAAGATTGGTACTATGGCATACAGATTGGTGTTGCCTGCATCTTCATGAGTACGCCGAGTTTTCCATGTTTCATGCCCAAGAAGGTTATAGGTGACAAGATCGAGTTCAAACTATATTGCGAACTTGTGAGGGAAGGAAAAAATCATATTGAACTGAAGCCATCTGGGGACACAAAATTAGCCGATAAGGAATAGATTCATTTAGTGTCTCATTAAATGGAAACTACATTTGAAGATTCCCACTTGGGAGAAGATGAGTCTTTATCTGAAGCATCGAGTTTCTCAAAGCGTTGTGGACAACCACTTGTGTCTCAAGGGGAGGGCATGTTAGAAGAAGCCTAATGTTGGCTCATTACCCTTAATTGGGTATATTAGATTAGTAATGTTATTTTATTTTTATTTATGTCGGCTTTTAGGCCATTAGTTGTAATTGGGTGTAATGTTATTTTGTGAGTATATGCGGCTTTAGGCCATTATACCTCTAGTCTCCTATATATACCGGAGACATTTTCATGGTTATGGAATCATCTTGTACTTGAACATTTAAATTGGGGTAAAGGAGGTTGCCCCCGTACTTGAACATTTAAGTGGGGTAAAAGGAGGTTGCCCCCTCAAAGAGGCTTATTATCTGAAATTATATCTTTTTCAAGGCGTTGAGTACTTTTTCTGAGGTTTTTATATGCTATATTGATGTTTGGTTCTTAACAAGGAATGTTGGCCCTTTCCCACACTTTCATAATTAAAGTGATGAGGAGGACAAGTGAATTCATTTTCTCACAAGTTAATAATTTTAGGAAAGAGGAGAAGGCGCATAATACCTTTCTCACACTTTTTTCATTTAATTTAGGAGGAGAAGGATAATGAGAAGTGTCCCTTTGTCAAACTTCTACCATTCAAAAGAGGAGGAGAAGGATCATGGGCCTTTTCTCACACTTTTGTAATTTGAGTGAGTATGAGAAGGAGCACTATCCCTTTCTCATACTTTAGTAATTTTCTATGGGAAGAGAGGGAGAACATTCCTTTATCATACATTAGTAATTTTTAGGAGGAGGAGGAGAACTAACCCTTTCTCACATTTTTCTACCCATTCCCTCAAATATATCAATTGGCTAGTGTTTATTAGCTAACTTTTAAGAGAAAATTAAGTTAGAGAAAGAAAAACATGCATTTCTAGTGCTTACTGATGTTAGGGTTTCTCTTGGTTGTTTGTGTTATTTCATTTCAACATTAAGTTATGAATTTAATTTTTTGTTTATTTCATTTGAATTTTTTTTAAATTTGAAGAAATTCCGATAAGGAAAAACCCCATTTATTTTTATTACTTGCCATCTTTCATTTTCTTTCTTTCTTGGAATTTTATTCAACATTTAATTTTCAACAATTTTCATTTCATTTCTAACAATTAGTTAATTTCATTTCAACATTTTATTTTCAATTGTACACATTTCACACCCTAATTATATGCTTGGTTCATTTCACACATTTTGTCTTTAGAGTATTCCATGTAATTTGTTGTATTACATTAGACTTTTACCTTTGTATATTTATCATTTTATATTTGTAAAACATAATTAGAATATAAATTTTCATGAAATCAATACAATGGCATACTAGGATCATCTTATACATATGTAACCATGCTTCAAGTCTCTTCATCAAATACTTATGATGTTACAGATATTTATTGGTTTTTAGAGGTTGTTGCGTCGAGGAATGGTTACCCAGACTTGGACATTCACAAGTACATCATGGATGATGTGAATTCCAACTTGATAGTGAATGAATTTTAACTTTTTATTCACTTGAAGCAATTGTAAAAGGTAAAGTAATTGAGACGGATGTTAAAGATTGTGTTGTACAACAAAGCACTTTCCAGGAAAATTTATATCAAAAACATCTTATGGAAGTCTTAAGAGAAAAGAAGGATGTCTATACATACAATTATGGATGGAAGATAGGTAACTACAATAAGAATTCAAATGTGATAAATGAAAATGTAATACATCATCAGATTCAAATTGTTTTGAATGTTGTATACCTTAATAAACAAACATTATCTTTTGTGAACTCCATGAATATAAAAAAAAAAGTTCAATTATAATTATGGTGTATACCTAACCTAATAGAGGCATAGGTACCCACATACTTTGGATAAGGATATGATAAATTCCTACTTCAAACCCTTGAAGCAGACTCCAACTAAGGCCAAAATGGAAAAAATAGAAAAAAAATGTTTCAAAAAGATGGGGGTGAAAACATAACAAATGCATCTACTTTCGTGTATGATGGAATAGTTTTCAAAATCAATATTCATTGGTGTCATGAGGCCCCCAATGAGTGTAAATATAGATTAATAAATAAGAATCAGGTGCTATAATTGACACAATTGATCGTATCAAATCTGTTGAAAAGAGATGGATTATTGATTCCTTTTATAAAAGTAGGTACCAAGAAATCATTCAACCTTGCAAAATTGGAATGAGAAGATGATGTTTCAAGTGAAGAAGTATATCTTTTAATTCTTGATGGGGAAACACATGATGGAATATTCCAAAGAAACATTAAAAAATAAAGTATGTAGTAATCTTCATAATCAATTCAATGAGAAGGTGGATCATATTGTAGAACCTTCCACACTTGTGACTACAATCCAAAATCTTTGCAGAAAACAAAATGAGGAAAAAAAGCATGGGTTCGAATAGAGTTTATTGCACAATTTTTGAAACCTAGATACCAAGGAATATTTTGATGAGCCAAAGCATCATGGGAGGGGAAACAAACCTTTTTATGATTGGATGGTAAGTTTTATCCTTGAATTGGTTTGATTTTATACTTCAATTAAAATATTTTTCTCACAATTATAATTTATGTTGCGAGATTTTGAGCAAAAGTGTAAGAGAACTTTTTAACAAAGAAAGACATAAAGCCTAAAGGATAAGTTGACCTTAGTGTGTATTCCTTGTGAAATATGGAATAACTGGGTCAACATTTTTAATATGTATAGGAATGGTTGTATGTTATGTTCCCAAAAAAATGCATCACAAGAATATTTCACTCCCAATGGTACATTTAAATACACCACAAGTGTTTTTAGGTATACAAGGGGGATGGAGAATGTAGAGCTACATATGTTAAAAGATAGAATATAATATGGCATTGTCTAGCTAAGTAATTCAATCAAGGAATGGGTGATATAAAATGCATTAAATGAATATTTCAAAAGGATTAAGGTAGAGAGACGTGTTCCCAAACTTTCATCAAGCTACATGGAAACTAATGATGGTGGAAATCATATATATCTCAAAGTATATTAAAACAATGCAATAGAAGTGTATAATATGTATAGATACCACATAATTCAACTTGGTGATATTTGTGGTTGATCGATATTGGATCATAATATTATTTTTCATCTATCTCAATATTTTTTGGGTGGAAAAATTGGAGGAATCAAATTGCAGGGCCATTTCTATGGTTGGTCCAAATTTCGAAATTTAGGTCCAAAAAACCACTTGAAATATTCTAGAGCCATTTTGAGGCATAAAATGAAACTTTTTTTTGGTCCAAACCTTACTATTGAGGAATATTATATATTATACACTCTAATACCTTTCCAATGATGCAAGAATCACCTTAATGAGAGTTTGTATGATAAAGTTATGCCTCTTGCAAGTTGACCTACTAAATTTATCAGCATGGTGTGAGTGGGTAAGCCTCCATCACTTAGACATGTGGGGCTATCCACGTAGTGGATTTTGTAAGAAAATTATGGAAGGTCCAAAGCCTTATCACAATTGAGGGTTGATGAAGTCAAAAAACTACCCCTAGATGGCTATCAGGTTATGTTAAATATTGGGTTGCTAGGAGGAGAAGGGGTTCCATTCTATGTTATTGTATTGTGTTCCATAGAAAAGAAGAAAAAATGGGAGTGGGAAATTATAGAGGGGGTTAATGTTTTTTAGCAACCTAACATGCCACAGATCTTGGGTGACTATATCAGAGAGTGCCTTCTCCTTTGTACTTGCATCATATTCTATACTAGAGAAAAGAGAGAAGAGCAACCTCATCTCCTAGTTGGGTTTTCTCCTGTAAGGGTTTCCCAAAGAAAATATTTGTGTTATTTTTTGGATGGTGTGTGATTGTATTTTATTTATCTCTATTTTCCACATTTTATTTATTTCATGCATAAGAAAAAAATAAGTAACTAAATATTTTGGAATCTAAAGGAATTTAACCTTCATAGTGTAGAATTTAGTTTTATTATCAGATTTGTTGTGACGAACTATTCCAACGGAATATCTACAAAAGTTTGCATATCATATTGGTATCATAACCAGTTTTCTTTTGTGTATTTTTGGGAAGTTTCAGGATCCAAGAATCAACTTAAAGAGAACTCTCAAAAACCCTAGTCATGGAAGACAAGTTTATTCATAACAAACCCCGGGATCTAGCAAAAGAGAGAATTGAGAGGTTGAAAGCATAAGTTGTTAAAATATATCGCAATATGAACCACCTCATGGTAACTCTAGCAGGAAAGACCGAATCATTCAAAGATGATGGAGGTTCTAACTTAGATATTAGATTGAAGAGGAAATCGAGATATCATGAAGACCAAGAAAGGAGTTGTGGAAAGAATCTGAGAAAGATTAATCGATCTTGAGTGTCGTTAACCCTTCATAGTCCCTATTCAATATGGAAGTGAAAGTGGACATAAATCCATACCAAGGTGATATTGATGCATTACAACTAAATCATTGGTTGTAGCAACTAGAAGTTTATTTTAGCATCCGCCATATAGATGAATACCAAAATATTTCATTTACTAGATTGAAGTTAGAGGACCATGATTTAACCTGGTGATAAATACATACTAAAACACTTAGCCAGTAACAAGGTGGTAGGAATTCAAAACCATCATCAAGTCCCAATTCTACCCTATCGAGTATGTAGAGGACCGATGGGTCCAGTGGCACTACTTCAGGAAGAGGCAAGGGTAGAGTGTATAGGAGTACACCACTAAGTTCAGAAAGATGGAAATCATGTTGGAGTATCTCTCCCAAGAACCTAGATGTACTCCTAAAGTATCTGAGGGGTTTACACAATCATCTATAAAAGAAGGTGATGCTTTTCAAGCTAAGGACAGTGGATGAGGCATGTGTATAGACACAATACTTGGAAAACATAGGCCAAAATAAGGGGAAACCAAGTGGCTCAAAGAAGAAAGAGCATCAAGAAGATTCCAAGGAGGGGAAGAAGAAGTGGAAAGGGGGAAAAGATAATAAGGTAAAAAAAACTACACATCAGTGAAAATATACCAACAATCGTTGAAATCATTGCAACATTGATTGTCACACCGAGGAAAAATGATGGAAAATACATCTAGAGATGAACCTGAAGAACCACAAGAAGGACAGAAAGAAAAATAAGCTTATTTCCACAAATTCAAGAAATTAGGTTGAAAGTAGCTCAGATGTGGATGAAAATATGGCCTTCACCACTGTGCAGAAGGAGGTGAATTAAATTATCCTTCATCACCGGGAAGAAAAGGAATTGACCAATCTCTTCCACGTCAAGATTTAGGTCAAGAAGACCAAGATAGATGCTCTGTTCAATTTTGGTTCATAGGCTAACCTCATAGCAATGAATCTAGTTAGTGAGATTGGAATGGAGGTTTGTGATAATCCTATCCCATATCAATTGGGATGGATAAACAAGGATATAGATATCAAGGTAATGAAACAGTGTAAGATCAAATTTATTGTAAGTGTTGATTTTATAGATGAATCGGAATTGGATGTCGTACCATTGGATGTATGTGGAGTAGTATTTGAAATCCCCTACATGTATATTAGGAATTGTATCTTCATGCACAGAGGCAATCAGTACTACCTCATCAAGGATGGTAAATCCTTCATCATCAATGCATGCAAAGGAAAATCAAAACTTTCACTAGTAAGTGTCAATCAAGCTAATAAATTGATTAGTTCTAACAAGAAATATGTTTTACTTTTTCTAAGAGAAAATTGGTCTAGCGAAGAGTTATTAAAAGTAAAGACATCCCTAGAAGGGTGTACTTTTAAAGAGTAGAAACATAAGTTGGAGGACTTTCTAGAGGCATACAAAAGAGTTCTCTAGGATCCTAAAGGGATACCACCTAAGAGGTAAGAGGAGCATGAAATCCAATTATTTCCAGACTCTCCCTTGCCAAATATTGGGTTGTATAGACATTTCGTTCTGGAATCAAATGAAGTAAAGATGTAGCTACAAAAATTGTTGGAGTAGGGTGTGATTCTATGAAGTACCTCACCTTTTAGGTCACTCATCATAATTGTACCCAACAAGGATGGGACTTGGATAATTTCTATCGATTAAAAAGCATTGAACAAGATTACACTAAAGAATCAGTACCCTCTTCCCAAGATCGATGATCTATTGGAAAAAATACAACATGTTGAGTACTTCACTAAGATGAATTTGAAATCAATATATCACTATGTACGATTCAAATATGAAGATACCTAGAAAATTTCCTCCAAAACAAGGAAAGGTTTGTATGAGTGGTTGGTTATTCCAACCATTTTATGCAATGTGCAATCTACATTTATGAGCCTAATGAATGATGTTTTACGCCTTTATCTAGATTAATTTTCTATTCCCTATATGGATGATATAATAGTTTATAGTGGTACCTCAGAGGAGCACATCTCAAATATCATGAAGGTGTTAGAGACTCTGAAGAATTACTAGTTGTTGGATAACCTCAAGAAATGTGAGTTTTCTCAACAATATTTGGTGTATTTGGGGTATGTGATCAATGGAGGGGATCTCAAGATGTATCCCACAAATATGGAGGCCATCATGAAATGGCCATTTCCTACAAATTGCACGTAATTTAGGAGAGTTTTTGGGGAAACATAATACTTATGGATGTTTATAGCTTCATTTCTAGCAGTAGATGAACCACTCCATGCCATAACAATGAGTGGTAAGAGTTTCCAGTGCGGAAATAATCAGTAAAAGGTTTTTGATGAGATGAAAAGAAATATTAGTCAAGCATCAGTGCTCACACTACCAAACTTGCATAATCCCTTCAAAGTGGAGATATATTCAAGTGGGTATGCTATGGGAAGAGTTTTGATGCACGGAGGAAGGCATGTATTGTTGGATTAATAAGAGGGGGGGTGAATCAGTAATAGCACAATGATAGTCATTTTTAACCAAATAATCCAAGTGTTATGTCAATGTAGAATTATTATCCAAAAATGAGCAATAAAAAATGAACAATCACACACGTACACAGTACACCGGTGTTTTACGTGGAAACCCAAAGTAGGAGAAAACCACAGAATGATTTTTATTATATGTCTTGAAGAATTACATCCATTGGAAGCACCAAATTCCTTTGTTTTCTAGCTGCAATTGGAAAGAAGCTCCAACCCCCTAGTTTCTCAGGCTACAACCTGAGGGAAGCTCCAACTCCCCAATTCTTTGGCTAGAACCAGAAGGAGGATGAAATCCCCTATGTTCTTCGGCTACAACCGGAAGGTGGCTACAACCACCTATCCTTGCCCTATCCAATTGCCCTGAAGAATAAGTAGAATGATGGAACCACTGACAAACTGTCACTGTGAGATATACTGTTGTAAAACTATATCAACCTGTACCACTGACCTATATCCAACCTATACAACTGTCCTATAATCAATATGTACCAAAACTAAACATGTATCAAAAAAATACAATAGGTATGCGACCTGTAGTGCTGTAGCCCACGTATGTATGCGCCCTATTTGTTATTCAACCTGCATATGTACGTGACCAAATTGTTATGCAGCCTGCGTATGCCTACTAAAACTAGGGTTTCCTTTCTCTTGAAAATTGTTGACCCTCTGTAACTTCTTCCACATAGATTTGTAGCCTATCACTGTATCTGGACTGTCACTATACCATTTGCATGCATCCTCATACATAACCTTTACTCAAAGAAAATATGTCTCTCTCTAGTCATGTGCCATGTAGGTGTGTGTAATCATGAACAAGTATAATATCCCTCATATGATCTTAGCCATCAAAAATTTATGATATTCAACCTCTCAATACATCAATAAATACAAGATCTCAACCATGTACCATAAAAACTCTTATCCATATGCCATTAAATACAAGATGTGGCTCAACAAGAAGTATCAATGATAAATATATGAACACCGTATTTCTATAGATCCAACTTATGCAAAATATCCCATGTAGCCACTAGTATTTCTAGGGAAAATCTTCAAATCTCCATTACCATTCCTCATGCATACATCAAAATCCAACTAGTCATAGAAGTAAGACATACCTTTTGAACCAATGGATGGATCTGATGTATTTGAGCACTTTAGACCTTCATGGGAGCTTGATCTCAGAATATAGAACCTCTGCATATTCATCTTCTCAAGTTTTCATGGATTTACTAACATGTACTCACCCTATACATAGCCATCCTGCATACGTACGCACCCTATTCACAGAAAGCCTGTGTACATGTATGCACCCTATACATAGCCATCCTGTGTATGTACACACCCTATTCACAGACAACTCGCGTACATGTACTCACCCTATACACAGATAACCCACGTACGCCTCAGAAAATAAGGTTTTTTGTATTCGTTGTCATTTTGAGAATTTCACCGTCAACCCTTTGTGCTACCTCATACGTTAACCACTTCTGATCTATCCACAAGTATTTACAATAATATTTATACAAGAAAATAGATATACAATATGTACAAGTGTGTCTTTAATGAGTGAGCTTTGCCTCTTATTTATATCTTCATGTAGCCTTACACTTTCCTTATTTTAGGGCTTCTCCATTTAAAATAATTTCTTTTCCAAAACACTTTGACTCTTGGGGGCTTCTATAAGACTCATGAGGGTTCTCCAACTTCATATGGTCATGACTCTCTAACCGTGAGGAGTTATGTGACGTTCCACATACCATCGGAAATGGCATGAAAAGCACTCTGCATCTAGGATAGTTTCACTGACAAAATCACTATCCTTCATCTCATTAATCCTCAATTAAGCATGGATTATCTAACCATACTTCTAGGATAACTCAATCTGCAAAGCGTCTTCCCGTGAAGGATTTCACCATAAGGGTACTACTTTGGAGTTCATCCATCTGTACTTCTTATCAACCATGAAAAAACAATAATGAGTCATATTTACATCAAACAAACTTGGGTCCAGTACCCAAACCTTTGTGCTACCGGGCTTTCTTCAAGGATTGACATCAATGACAACCAACCTTAATCAACAACCTCCCCCTTTGGCATTGATGGAAACACTCTGATGAAATACTGAAATCATGTCACTCAAGATCCCCCTGGAACCATGCCTCTGTCCTCTACATATCTATGACTAACACTCCCCCTGGAACCATGCCTCTGTCCTCTGTATCTGATAAATATCTCCCCCTTTGTCATTAATGGCAAAGGTATATTTCCATCTGGAGCTTCTCCCCCTGACTGAACTGCCCTCTTATGGTGCTTCCTCATGTAGACATATAAGATAAGCAATAAAAAGGAATTCATTTTGGAGTATAAATAACTCCAAGTCTCTGGCGAAGATATTCAAAGTCTTCCCATGGAAGTGGTTTTGTAAAGATGTATGCCACTTGTTCTTTTGTGCCCACATACTCAACTCTGATGTTCTTTTCTGCAACCTGCCCCTGTAGAAAGTGATACTTGATTGGAATGTGCTTCGTCTTGAGTGCATCACCGGGTTCTTTGAGATACTAATGGTGCTTGTATTATCACAATAGATTGGAATGGGATCATCATACTCAACCTGTATATCTGTTAGAGTTTGTTTCATCCAAAGAACCTGTGTACAACATGATGTTCCTGCAATATACTCTGCCTCATATATATATAAAGATATTGATGATTGTTTCTTGCTTAACGATGATACTAAACACTCACCTAAGTAGAACGTTGCTCCACTGGTGCTTCGTCAGTCATCAATACAACCTGCCCAATCTGCATCTGTGTAGGCAATAAGTGATATATCCTTTCCTTTTGGATACCATAATCCAAACTCTTTTGTTCCTTTGAGATATCTGAAAATCCTCTTCACTGCTAATACATGTGATTCCTTTGGTGCTGCCTGAAATTGTGTGACCTGTCCAACTGCCTGCATTACATCTATTGTGGATGTTGTCACATATAGTAGACTTCCAATCATTGACCTACATTGCTTTTGATCTGTAGACTTTGAATCATCATCTTTGCTCAACTTGCAACTAGTTTGCATGGGAGTGATAACTGGCTTGCAATCTTCTATTTTGAACCTCTTTAGCATTTCTCTAATATACTTGGCTTGAGAAATAAAAATTCCTTGGTTTCTTTGATGTATTTGAAGTCCCCGAAAGAAGGATAGTTCTCCAAGTAATGACATTTCAAATTCATTATGCATATCATTTGCAAATTTTTGGCTTAACCTGTCATTATCACTACCAAAAATAATATCATCAACATAAACTTCAACTAATAAAATATTATCTTGGCTTACCTTAATGTAGAGGTTTTTGTCTGCACTTTCTTTTCTGAACCCTACATGCTGCAAATACTTTTCCAGTCTAAAGTATCATGCTCTAGGAGCCCGTTTTAGACCATACAAGGCCTTCTTTAATTTACACACATAATTTGTTTTCTCTAACAAATGAAATCCTTCTGGTTGTTCAATGTATACTTCTTATTCAAGTTCCCCATTCATAAAAGATGATTTTACGTCCATCTGATATACTTTAACATTTTTTGAGCATGCATAAGCTAAAATCAAACGAATTGCTTCCATTCTGGCAACTGGGGAAATTGTCTCTTCAAAGTCGATTCCTTCAATATGTGCATATCCTTTACATACCAATATAGTTGTGTTCCTTGTAACTTGTCCATCTTCATTTAATTTATTCCTGATAACCCATTTTGTGTCGATCACATTCTTATTCTTTGGTCTTGTAACCAATTCCCAAGTGTCATTTTTCTTTATTTGATCCAATTCTTCATCCATGGCCTTGTTCCAAAATTCATCCTTGTTGGCTTCGTCAAAACAGTTTGGCTCAATTGTAGATAAGAGTGTTAGGTGTGTTTGTTATGGTGAACGAATTCTTCTTCTAGTCTCAACTCCTACATCTTCGTTTCCGATAATCTGATCTGAAGTATGATTCTTCTGCACTCGTTTATTGGGTGTATTTGGAGATACTTGTTAAACTTGCCCTCCTTCTTCTATCAAATTCTCTTCATCTTCCTCTTATACTTCTTTTTCATCTTCTGCTTCTCCTTCTAAGTGTTGTTTCATCGATTCATTTTCTTCGTCCTTTGATTCTGGTCTTCCTATTTCATCAATTGTCGCGTTGAAGTTTTCCACAACTTTGTTCAATATTATATTGTAACACTTGTATTCTTTCCTTGTACTTGAGTAACCAACAAGTACTCATTTTCCCATACGAGAGTCAAACTTTCCCATTCTACCATCTTCTCTTTTGATATAGCATTTTCTTCCAAAAACTTTGAAGTGCTTCACATTTGTTGGTCTTCCTTTCCATAGCTCGTAAGGAGTTTTGCCGGTGTTGTTTCTGAGAATTAATCTATTTTGAATGTGAACTATTGTATGCACTACCTATGTCCAAAAAATATTTTTCAATTTTGAATCCATTAGCATTGTTCAATCCATTTCCTATATTGTCTTGTTCTTTCTTTCAACAATTCCATTTTGTTGAGGTGTCCTAGCAACGAAGAATTACCTTTTTATTCCATGATTGCTACAGTAGTCCATAAATTCCTTTGAGGTGAACTCTCCTCCATTATCATATCTCAAGCCTTTGAGTTTTTAATCCATTTCATTTTCAACCATGTCCTTGTAGATCTTGAAGTTTTCAAAAGATTCTAACTTATTCTTGAGAAAGAAAACTACAATCATTCTTGTATAATCATCAACTAATAACATAAAGTATTTCTCACCTTTTAAGCCCTTTGTTGTAGTTGGTCCAACTAAATCAGTATCCACAATTTCCATTGGTCTTGTCGTTGAATATTCCTTTGATTTGAACCCGGTATTTGTTTTATTTCCTTGTTGAAAATGCTTTCATAAAGTATTGCTTGGTTTCGTGATCTGGGGCATTTCTCCGACTGCTTCTCTTTTGCTGACTTTGACAAGGTTATCAAAATGTATGTGACCCATTCTTCTATGCCATATCCAACTTTAATCTTCCTTTCCTAGACAACACTTTTCATTTCCAATTTCACTTAACACATATATGTTGCTTGAAGTTCTTGCAGTTGTAGCAATCAATTTCCATGAACCTTTTTTTCTTATCTCACACTTTTGTGAATCGAAAGTAACTTTATGACCTTGGTCACACATTTGACTCACACTTAGAAGATTATGTCTCATATCTTCTACTAGTAGAACATTTTCTGCCTTTTCATTCTTGTTCCCAATTTGGACTATGCCTTTTCCAATGATTTTGGTTGAATCATCATTTTCGAAGGAGATTGATCTATCTCTTTCCTTTTGTAATGTAAGAAACTTGTCTCTATCATGTGTCATGTGTTTTTAACACCCCTTGTCAACATACCAACCATGTTTCTTTTGCTTAGCTTATAGAGCATATGTGCATTCTTCATTGCTATATTGATCTTTCTTTCTTATCTATGTCCTTTTCTGAGGTTCCTATCTATGACTATTGTTATTATGTTGAGGTTATTTAGGAGGGACTGCCATTTTGCACTCTTTGGCCATATGTCTAAAATTGTTACATTTGTAATATTCCACTTCAGTTTTCAAAGATTCAAACCTGTTGTAACTTATTCTCTTTGTTTCACTGGGCCTTCTTGAATAACCCCTTTGTGTATGACTCTCAAAGTTGTTATTGTTCCTGTTGTTAGCTCTGCAATTTACAACTTTATGTCCAAAATTATTACATGCATAACATAAACCAAAAAATATAGTTTGATACCTAGGATTTGAGGATCTTATGAAAGGAAGTTCTCTTATGAATTCTTCTTCTTCTTGAGGCCTATATGTTGTTTGTTGATTCTGAAAACTGAATCTTCTCAGTGAAGGAGTGTCCCTGTAATCTTCCTTGTATATCCTTCTATCCCCTTTGATTGCTTCTGCATAGATTTTTGGATATGTTTCTTGCTCTGTTGTTTTGGAGCTTGATCCCTTTTCTATTTGATTGTATCCAAGTCCAGTCTTGTCAAAATGAGATTTTTGAATGCTAATAATGTCATCCAAAACTTTTGTGTTATTCTGCATATTTTTCTTTTGAATATCCTTTCTTAATGTGACAATTTATGCTTCCAAGTTTCCGATGATCCTGTCCTTTTCTTCTAGTTGTTCTTTGAGTGCTTCTTCAATCCTTTTATCTTTTTCTATTTGAACCTTCAATTTTGTGATCATTTGTTCTAGCTATTGATTGTCTTCTTTCTTGTCTAGGTTTTCTTGTAGTTTCTTGTTTTTCTTCTTTTCTCTTATGATAACTTCTATGGAACACATTAATTCTTCTCGAAAGTCAACCTCTACCTCTGCAATTTCTTCTTCGACTTCTTCATATTCTTCTTTGGCTTATTCATATTATTCTTCAGAGTCTTCTTTATCAGATTCTTCTACTGCCATGAATAGAATTCTTCCTGTCTCACTGTCACTAACTTCATCTTCATCTGATGATGAGATGTCTTCTTTGGTGCATAAGATTTTCTTGAAAACTTTCTTTGTAGTTCTTTTGCCTTTATATGTGTGTTTGTCTTTTGAGTAAGTTTTATCATTTATCTTTTTCTTATGAGGACATTTGTTAGAAAAATGACCAATACCATCACAATTAAAACAAATTAAACTAAGCTTACCTCTATACCTACCGTTGGTTCCCTTGTTTAGTCTTTTGACAAAGTTGGCCACTTCTTCATCATATTCTGATATGTCACTGTTGTTGCTATATTCTTCTTGTTTCTTTTTCTTTTGATTTGATATTTTGGATGCTTTGAAGGCTACTTCTTTTACATATGGATTTTCATATTCAGTTCTCATTTCATATGTTGTGAAGATTCCATGTAGTTCGTCCATGATTATTGATTTTAGATCTGATATTTCTTATAGTGTTGATATCTTAGGGTTAAATCTCATAGGAAGAGATCTTAGTACCCTTTTAACAATTAAAGATTCTTCGATTTCTCCTCCCAATCCTATGATTGCATTCACTGTTTCATCAACTTGTAAGAAGTAGGCTGCAATATTCTCATCTTCCTTCATTTTTTGTCGTTCGAACTGACCTCTGTAAGTTTGAAGATTTGCTGCTTTGACTTTTGTATCTCCTTCATAAATATTTCGAAGATTTTCCCAAATCTCTTTAGCAAATTTACAATGTGCAACTTTGGTGAATATTGTTTCACTAAGACCATTAAAAAGTGCATTTGTGGCTTTGGAATTATTCTAAACAAGTTTCATTGCTTTGTCATTTATTGGTGGAACTGATGGTGTTGTGTATCCATCTACAATTGATTGCCAAATTTCAAATCCTTGTGCCTCTATATATGTCTTCATCCTTATTCTCCAAAAAGCATACTTCTATCCATCAAACTATGGTATTCCATTTTTATACAAGTTGTTGTTCTCCATGATCTACCTTTCAATGTTTAAACTAATTTCTTAAGGAACCCACTCTGATAACAATTGTTGGATTACTGAGAGGGGGGGTGGATCAGTAATAACGCAATGATAGTCCTTTTTAACCAAATAATCCAAGTGTTATGTCAATGTAGAATTATTATCCTATAATGACCAATAAGAAATGAATAATCACACACATACACACTACACCAGAGTTTTACATAGAAACCTAAAGCGGGAGAAAACCACAAAATGTTTTTTCTTATATGTATTGAAGAATTACATCCATCGGAAGCACCAACTTCCTTTGATTTCCAGCTGCAACTAGAAGGAGTCTCCAACCCCCTAGTTTCTAAGGCTACAACCTGAGGGAAGCTCCAACTCCCCAATTCTCTGGCTACAACCAGAAGGAGGCTGCAACCCCCTATGTTCTTCGGCTACAACTAGAAGGTGGCTACAACTACCTGTCCTTGTCTCGTCCAACCAACCTGAAGAATAAGTAGAATGATGGAACCACTGACAACTTATCACTGTGAGATATATTGTTGTACAATTGTATGAACCTGTACCACTGACCTGTATCCAACCTGTACAACTGTCCTGTAATCAATATGTACCTGAAATGAACATGTATCAACAAAAATACAATAGGTACACGACCTGTAGTGTTGCAGCCCATGTATGTACACTCCCTATATGTTATTTAGCCCACGTATGTACACAACCAAATTGGTATTCATCTTGTGTATGCCTTCTAAAACTAGGGTTTCCTTTCTCTTGAAAACTGCTGACCCTCTGTAACTTCTTTCACATAGATCTGTAACATATCAATGTATATGGACTGTAATTGTACCCTTTGCATGCATCCTCATAAATAACCTTTACTCAATTCAAATATGTCTATCTAGTCATGTTCCATGTAGGTGTGTGTAATAATGAAAAAGTATAATATCCCTCACATGATCTTATTCATCAACACTTTTTGATATTTATCCTCTCAATACATCAACAAATACAATATCTCAACCATGTACCATAAAAAATCTTAGCCATATGCCAAGAAATGCAAGATGTTCCTCAACAAGAAGTGTTAATGATAAATATACCAAGACTATATTTTTGTAGATCTAGCTTATGCAGAAGATCCCATGTAGCCACTAGTCTTTCTAGGGAGAATCCTCAAATATCCATTACCATTCCTCATGCATACATCAAAATACAACTATTCATAGAAATAAAACATACCTTTTGAACCAATGGATCGATCTGATGTATCTGAGCACTTTAGACCTTCATGGGAGCTTGATCTCAGAATCTAGAACCTCTGCATATTCATCTTCTCAAGTTTTCATGTATTTACCAACATGTACTCACACTATACACAGCCATCCCATGTATGTGCGCACCATATTCACAGATAGCCCACATACATGTACACACCCTATACACAGCTAGCTCGCGTATGTACTCACCCTATTCACAGACATCCCACGTACATGTACTCACCCTATACACAGACAAACCGCGTATGGCTCAAAAAATAGGGTTTTTTGTATTCATTGTAATTATGAGAATTTTTTCGTCAACCCTTCATGCTACCTCATACGTTCGCCACTTTAGATGTATCCACAAGTATTTAAAATCAGGTTTACACAAGAAAATAGATATACAATATGTACAATTGTGTCTTTAATGAGTGATCTTTGCCTCTTATTTATATCTTCATGTAGCCTTACACTTTCCTTATTTTAGGGATTCTCCATTTAAAATAATTTCTTTTGCAAGACACTTTGACTCTTGGGGGCTTCTATAAGACTCATGAGGGTTCTCCAACTTCATATGGTCATAACTCTCTAACCATGAGGATTTATGTGACGTTCCACATACCATCGGAAATGGCATGACAAGAACTATGCATTTAGGATAGTTTCACTGACAAAATCACTATCATTCATCTCATTATTCCTCAATTAGGCATGGGTTATCTAACCATACTTCTAGGATAACTCAATGCACAAAGCATCTTCCCATGAGGGCTTTCACCATAAGGGGGCTACTTCAGAGTTCATCCATCTTTACTTCTTATCAACTATGACAAAACAATAATGAGTCATATTTTCATCAAACAAACTTGGGTCCATTACCCAAACCTTTGTGCTATCAGGCTTTCTTCAAGGGTTGACATCAATGACAACCAACCTTAATCAACATGTATGCTATCATTCTGAAGTATTTCATGGGATGATTCTAAAACACCTTACCTATGACAAGGAGCTATATGCCTTGGTACAATTTATTAAAAAGTGGAAGCACAATATGATGGGAAAGGAGACCATCGTCCACATAGATCACCAATTCTTCTAGTATTTGTAGGCCTAGAGTAGGTTGCAACAAACCAGGAACTACAAATGGATGGGGTTCTTATAAATATTTCATCTAGTCATCAAGTATAATAAGGGTAGCAAAAAAAAGTTTTCAAACATTCTTTCAAGGCCACCCACATCCAATATTACAACTTTGGGAACTTTGATGCACATGGATCATTTTACCCATGATGCATACAGAGAGGCATACAAAGAATATGAGGACTTCAAGGAGGTGTTTTAGATTCTATAGGGACAAATTCATATAGAATAAGGTGATGGAAAGGCTGACTATCATTTCCAGGATGGTTTACTCTACAATCTTGAGAAACTTTAAGTCTGTAAAGATGAACAATTGCAACTTATCAAAGAGGCTCACACCTCCAAGGTTGCATGAAATTTTGGTGTTGGGAAGACAGTTTCCAATTTACACAGGTATGTGTACTAGACCAAAATGCAAGAATATCTAGCAATGTATATTAGAGGATGTATACATTGTTATACCAACAAGCCCAGTAACATGAAGCAAAGCCTATAAAATCCCTTACCTATACCCACTCGACCTTGGGAAATCATTTACATATATTTTATGGAGGTTTACCAACCATGCAGAAGGGACGTGATTATTTATTTGTGGTAGTTGACAGGTTTCAAAAAATGTGCACTCTCATTCCCAATAAAAATACCATAAAGGGATAGGAAGCAACAAACTTGTTCTTTGAACATGTATGGGTGCACTTTGGGATACCAAGGAGCTTCATCTTAGATAGGTACACTAGATTTCTCAATGCCTTTTGTACTACATTGTGGGAGAATATGGAAAATAAGTTCAATAGGTCTACAAAATTACATCCATAGATAGATCGGCAGATGGAAGTAGTCAACAAGACATTGGTGTAGCTTTTGATGGGTTACAGTCAGAAGCACCAAAATACCTAGGATGAAAATCTAATCTACATACAACACTCTTATTGGGTTTTATTTTCCACTACTTACTTAGTTGGGTAGGTATATCTATTATAATAATAGAGACTCATTTAATGATCTCTTTTTTACTTTTTCCAATGGATCATTTTGTAATTCTATATAAAGGCCTATCAAGCCTTATCATAATATCAAGTTACTCATTTTGAATTTTCTCATATTTTATTTTGTTCATTGTGAGATTAATTAGCTCTGAGTGATTTACTAGTAATTAGTTTGAGAGGTGAGGCTCCTCTTTGAGCCTCACCTCCCGAGTACTTCATTTATATGTTTTTGTCTATGCTTCTTTTCATCCAATATTGGCATGTCTAAGATATTTATCTCTCAGCATTCAAGCCATCCAGATCTCAACCCCCAAGATATGGATCAGAGGTATCAGAAAGGGTACGCTCTCCATCGGAATGAGGACTTGAAGCATGCCACGAGTTCAAACATTTGCAAAAATCACCAACCTCCTTTTAGTACTATAGGAATCCATTTGTTGAGACATACATTGTAAGAATCAAAGTTGGTCCACAGGCACTACACAAATTTTTTTACCCTCAGATCTTTGTTCACCATTACAAGGAGAACCATACATGGATTCACTGCATCCATTGGCCTGCACCATTTTCAACAAATTTGCAGGGTTTCCATGCTTCCCACGGAGGTTCCACAACCTCTACAACAGCACATGTTGCTCTACAAACCCTTGGCATACTTTGTGTCCCTCTACACTAATCCAAATTAAAAGAGGTGTTTTAACCTATACATATCATTTCAGAGTCTCTAACATAGTTCATTGGAAATATCTCTTCAAGATCTCAAAAGGGTATTTCACAAAATCTCATTTGTCTTCCTGGTTTGAGAGATATCATAGATTGAATCTCAACATGTATTTGACCTAAGAAGGCCATGCGTACCACCATATTAAAAGGTATGTTTATACTTTCTCAGGAAACTAAAGAAGGTGTTCCACATATGGATAGAAATATCTCTTCAAAATATCAAATGGGTATTTCAAGGAATTTCATTTTGTTGTTTGGTTTATGATATATCCTTATTTGAAGTAGCACATGTTTGTAACCAGTGTGGTCACGTGGCCTTCAACTTCGGCTTGGTTTTTATCAATACAAAGGACACATTAGAGAAACTATATTATATCAATGGAAAGGTCTCTCCATCAGCTCAAATGGGTATTTTACATAATTTCATTTTGTTCCTAGTTTGAGAGATATCACTAATTGAAGATATGCATGTATTTCTTCCAAGATGGTTGTGTGTCACTGACACTTCAACAATATTTTTCTCACTCCATGGGCCACCTCATAACAAGTTCCATATACCGATGGAAATATCTCTTCAATAGCTCAAATGGATCTTCGACAGAATAAGATTTGATCACCTAGAGCAGACGTTATGAATAAATTTGTAGAAGGAGATTCAAAGCCTCCAAAGTCATGATTTTTCCTTTTTATTAATGTAAATGGTTCCTTTCATTGGGAATTAGAACATTTTACTCATGGGTTTCTTTGTAGCATGGGTGAAATGATGGGGAACCATCATTTTCTAAGGAGGGAGGAACGTTCTGAATTTTAGGGGGTATATGGTCTAAATTCAAATGCAAAAGTCATAAAGCTATAAAATTAATAGATTTCCCATGTGGATCAAGGAGATACCCACCTCCTCATTAATTAAATGGGCTAACAGGTTGTCCATATAGGTCAAAGATATTCCCACCTCTCCATTATTGTATTGGGTTTTATTTTCCACTACTTAGTCAACCGGGTAGTTAGATCTATTATTATAATAATAGAGACTCATTTAATGAGCTCTTTCCAATATTGTATTGGGACTTATTTTCCACTACTTAGTTATCTAGGTAGTTAGATATATTATAATAATAGAGAATCATTTAATGAGCTCTTTTTTACTTTGTCCAATGGACCATTTTGTAATGCTATATAAAGTCCTAGCAAGCCTTCTCATAATATAAGGTTACTCATTATGAATTCTCTCATATTTTCTATTGTTCATTGTGAGATTAATTATCTCTAAGTGATTTACTAGTAATTAGTTTTAGAGGTGAGGCTCCTATTTGATCCTCACCTCCCAAGTAATTCATTTACATGTTTTTGTCCATGATTATTTTCATGAAATATTGGCATGTCTAATATCATCCTCTATCGACATTAAATGCATCCAGATCTCAACCCCTGAGATCTGGATCAGAAAAAATTGAAGGAATCATCTTCCAGGGCCACTTCAATGGTTGGTTCGAATTTGGAAATTTGGATCCAAAAAAGTCGTCTAAAATATTTCGGATCTATTTTGAGGCATTGAATGGAATATTTTTTGTCCAAACCTTACTATGGAGGAATATTGTATATTCTACACATTTATACCTTTCCAGTAGTGCAAGAATTGCCTCAATTGGAGTTAGTATGTGAAAGTTATGCCTCTCGCAAGTTGACCTACAAACTTGATCATCATGGTGTGAGTGGATGCCACATCAACCTCCATTATTTAGACATGTGGGAATAGAAACATAGTGGATTTTCTAATCAAATTCTATAAGGTCCAAAGACTTGTCTCAATTAATGGTTGAGGAAGTCAAAAACCTACCCCTAGATGGATATCGATCTATGTTAAACATTGGGCCACTAGGAGGAGAAGGGGTTCCATTCTATGTTATTGTATTTTGTTCCATAGTAGAGCAGAAAAAATGGGAGTGGGAAATTAGAGAGAATAACAGAGGGGGTTAATGTTATGTAGCAGCCTAATAGGCCATGGATCTTAGGTGACTCTATCAGAGAGTGTCTTCTCCTTTGTACTTGAATCGTATTCCATACCATGGAAAAGAGAGCAGATCGACCTCATCTTCTACTTGAGTTTTCTCCTATAAGGGTTTCACAGAGAAAGGGGTTTCACCATAAGGGGACCACTTTGGAGTTCATCCATCTGTACTTCTTATCAACCGTGCCAAGACAATAATGAGTCATCTTTACATAAAACAAACTTGGTTGCATTAGAAAAACCTTTTTTCTACTGGGATTTCTTCAAGGGTTGACATCAATGAGAACCAACCTTAATCAACAATCTCTCACTTTGGCATTGATAGCAACACTCTGATGAAATACTGAAATCATATCACTCATGCTCCTCCTGGAACCATGCCTCTGTCCTCTGCATCTCTGTGACTAACACTCCCCCTAGAACCATGCCTCTGTCCTCTGCATCTGATAAATCTCTCCCACTTTGTCATCAATGGAAAAGGTATCTTTCCATCTAGGGATGCTCCCCCTGACTGAACTGGCCTCTTACAGTTCTTCCTCATGTAAATCAAAGACATATAAGATAAGCATTCAAAAAGAATTCCTTTTGGAGTATAAATAACTCCAAGTCTCTGGCAAAGATATTCAAAGGCTTCTCGTGGAAGTGGTTTTGTAAAGGTGTCTGCTACTTGTTCTTTTGTGCCAACATACTCAACTCTGGTGTTCTTTTCTGCAACCTGCTCCCATAGAAAGTGATACTTGATCGGAATGTTCTTCGTCTTGGAGTGCATCACTAGGTTCTTTGAGATACTAATGGCACTTGTATTATCACAATAGATTGGAATGGGGTCATCATACTCAATTTGTATATATGACAGAGTTTGTTTCATCCAAAGAACCTATGTACAACATGATGTTGCTGCAATATACTCTTCCTCGGTTGTATATAAAGATATTGATGATTGTTTCTTGCTTAACCATGATACTAAACACTCACCTAAGTAGAAAAATGCTCCACTAGTGCTTCGTCGGTCATCAATACAACCTGCCCAATCTGCATCTATGTAGGCAATAAGTGATAGATCCTTTCCTTTTGAATACCATAATCCAAACTCTTTTGTTCCTTTGAGATATCTGAAAATCCTCTTCACTGCTAATACATGTGATTCCTTTGGTGCTGCTTGAA